>CM077264.1:6763813-7016313 GCA_039654775.1 Spinibarbus caldwelli
CATGGAAATGAAATAATATTGAATTTATGGATATGCGTGTGTGTGTGTGTGCGCGCATGTATGTCTGTGTGTGCGTGTACATACACGTAGTTGTTTTTGGTGTTTGGCTTAGTTTTATGTTAGAATCATTATTACACTCTTATACCTTTTGTTCTCTTAATATTTTGAATTGTTTGTAGCTTTATTTTGTTTTCATTTAAATGTTAAGTTTAGAAATTGTCATATAAATTTCTCATTTTTATTTAATGAATTTTTTAAATGTGTGTGTATATACTATTTATAAAGTTTTAGGTTTTAGTTTTGGATCAGTTTTAGTTGTTTTAATACTACAATTGATTGTTTCTGTTGTCCTCATTTGTAAGTCGCTTTGGATAAAAGCGTCAGCTAAATGACTAAAAGTAATAAACGCTTCTCATGCAGAGATATGTTGATGGTTGTGCGGTGCGTTGTAACTGTGTGTTAAAGCCCACAGTTTCCGAAGTGAGGAGGGAATATTACTGTATTAACTAGTTTTCTGTTTCAGGTATAATTCTGTTCGTCCATCAGTTTACACTATAATGATGCTTGCAAACTCACGCTGTGCCTCGAATCGGTCTGTTTTAAAACTAAAAGACGGAAAACAGACGTTTTCTCATGCTGAGAGATAAGCAGATGTATGTGTGAGAGAAATTATCATATATGGTGTTAAAACAAATGACAGCAGATGATAAGAGCTCTTATTCTCTGTTTTTATTTAAGCTCCATTAGATGAGAGGCATGTTCGGAACAATCTCTTGCCGTTTACTGTTGCTGTCAGGAACTATTTTGTAGTGGAAGGACAGCATTTAATGAACTTACTTCAAAAAGTAACATTTCAATACATACATTTTTGGCTTTAATATTTTTTTATTGTGTGGTAACCGTTTTATAAAAGCAATAAGGTACTCGAGGCCGTGCTGTATCCTGAATAAATCACGGCTGAAGGGCGTTGTTAGGCACGACGCGAGTGCACGGCCTCGAGTAACGTACCTTATTGCTTACACACATACATATACACACACACACACATACATACATATACATATTATATATATATATATGTATATAAATAAATAATACTCAACATTTGAAGTGGATCAAAAAAGTTGAAAAACGCATTTTGGTTTTAGGACAACTTTGATGAAAGGTTTTGATCCACTTCAAATGTTGTACTTTTTATAAAATTATAGCATGCATGCATACATGCATACATACATACATACACGCACGCACGCATATATGTAAACAAGGACACAGAACCACCTTCCTCTATAGAGAAACTGTGAAACCACAGAGCATCAAATCTAAGAGGTGCATTGCCTCCTGGTGGCCACAGATGACAACTACACCCTGATCACCAACAAAACAATGCACTCGGTGCATTTCAGCAAATGTAACATTTTTGCATAACATGAATAATTCAAAAACAAGCCAAATGTTTATGCTACAAATGTAATTTTTATTAATTTAAATAATATGCAAATAAAGGGTCTATAATGATCCACAGAAAAGACATGCTTTGTGACTCATTTTTAAAATGTGTATACATATTTATATTTAGATTTGTCCAGCAGAAATCTATCCAGAGTGAAGACTGAAATCTCTGACAACGATAAAGAAGACCTTTACATTCATAAGAGTTGTGTCTGCATGTGTTTGCCAGAGGACACGGTTGAAGGTCTATTGAAAATGGTCAGTGATAAAAGTGTACAGAAACGAGATCCATATTCAAACTTCAAAAATTAAAATGTTTTTTTTTTTCTTATAAAAACTTCCATTGGAAAAACAAGAACCTGGATACATTTCTACTTTGCAAAATTAACAATTTTACTAATAAAAAAGAAAAAGAAAGGAAGACGAAATAGAAGAGCCAAGGAAACACAAAAGGAGAAAGAAAATAAACCCCAACCTTAATAATCGACTCCCTTTGGTAAAAACTGTAATAAACCATCCTGTCATCGGTTTCCATGTGGTTCCCGCTTTTTTCTCCATAAACGCCACACTGAAGCACTAAACACAACACACATCTGGCATAAAAAAGGTCTGGTGCTATTTACACTGTATTTACAAAACTGTTGAACTAAGTGTGTGTGTGTGATTCACAGGTCATGTTCACTGTAAGCTGGTGTATGGAGCAGATATAAGTGTGTTTTCTGATTAACGCCTTCACACAGGCCTTGGATTTTTATTGCTGTCGCATTTATATTTTTTTGCCTATATTTTTAAGTAAAAACTGAATTTTTTCATTCTAATATTACAATGTTAAATTCGCACTTCAGATCTTTGTTCTCTGAAATGATGTGGCAGAATAAATCTCTTAAAGTCACGTTAAAGTTAAGTGCACTTATGCCGAAACGTTTTTGTTTTTTGTTTTCCTAAAAAGTCTGATTCAGACTTTTCCGCCACTTTCTCGGATCTGCTGCCTGTGAAGTTTTAACTATCAAAAACCAGTGAACACACTCGACTGGCGTTCAAGAGATGCGCGGAATCCAACATATGTATCGGATCGGTGGGCTGGTCTACGGTAAGAGCAGTGCTGATTGGTCCGGGCTGGGTTTGACTGACAGGTCTTCAACCCCGTGTTTTTTGGCACTGGGTGACCTGCGTTTCTGCAGGAACAGCTTATAAAAAAGGAAAACAAAAACACTGTTAAAAATCTCACGTCGTCGCTGAGCTCCGCCCCTTTCCGCTGACGTCACGGGCTCTTGTGGGCGCTGCCGTACTGGACTCTGTACTTATTAATGTGCTGGAAGTGAAGGATCTCGGGGTCACAGGTGGTGGAGCAGGGCACCAGTCCCTCCCGCCCTTCTCCCATGAGCCACCTGCTGGTTTCAGCAGCCATGTCTCTAGTCACATGCTCCTTCACCCAGCGCTGAGTCCAGGTGTGAAAGCGCTGGTGCAGTCGTGTGCTCACTCGCTCGTGAGACTGAGAGAGAGAGAGAGAGAGAGAGCGGTGAGTCGCTGTGCTGAGGGGCGAGTAAGGACTTTTCACATCAAGTACAAATTTTCGCAGCCATAATATTTTTTAAATAAAAAAAAAAATTTGCTAAAAGGTGAAACTTTCATTTTTTATTTATTTTTTTAAATTCTGAAAGTAGCTTGGCAAAAACTGTAAAGTTTCAGACAGATGTAAAAGTGAACCGAGACCGTATGTAATTATATAATAATAAAATACAATAATGTCAATATAAACATTAAATCCTACTAATATACTATCCTATTAATACTATTAATATCCATATTAGCAACAAAAATTATATTGCACATAAAGTGAGAATGTAATTAAGTATATTAAATACATAAAAACAACATAATTGCAAAATGAGAATCATTTAATTATATATTACCATCAATTTAAATATTAAATTCTATCAATATTCTATCATTTTAAGTACTATTAATATGAATATTAATACAATTGGCTACAAAGAACAAATAATGCAAAAATTGACACACACACACAATAATATTAAATCCAGCTAATATCTTATTAATTAATATAAATATTTAAATCCATATTAGTAACAAACAGAGGAAAAAATTATATTGCACATAAACTGAGAATGTAATGAAGTATATTAAATACATATAATTGCAAAATGAGAATGTATTTAAATATATAATGCTATCAATTTAAATATAAAAATCTTATCATTATCTCATTCTTTTAATACTACTAATGTAAATATCAATACTATTGGCAACAAAGGAAAACTATTGCAAAAATTTACAGTGTATATAATTTAATATGTCACAATATAAAATATTAACTTATTAATATACTATCCTTGTTATACCATAATATAAATATTAAAATCCATTTTGGCAACAATCAGAGAGGAAACAGATCAGAGGTTCAATTATTAAACAATATGTATTTGCAGTTTTTTTGTATATTTAACCATTTTTGTATATTGAAATATATAAGTGAGATGTTAGACTTTGGTTATGTTTTTAAAACCCTGTAAAACATGATGTAACCTAACTGCAACCAATATAAAATGTATTAAAAATTTACAAAAAAAAAACAGAAAGATATAGATGCTATAGATGTGTTAGTTCATGTGTTAAAAAGAGAAGGCTTATCTCATAAATGTTAACTACATATTGATATGCACAGAAATTGATTTTTCAGTTTTTAAGTGCTCAAATGAACAAAAGAAACAAAAAAAAATGCTCAAAAAACTGGAGACAATTCTTGCATATTAGACATTTAGAGAAAATCAGTGTTGGCGAATATCAAAAATATGATTGTAATTGTAAGTAGTCATCTTGGTGTGCGTGTGATCTTACCTGGTGGGCTCTCAGCAGCGCGGTGCGTCTGTACATGTAGTCTTCGGATTTGAAGACGTACACCATCTTATAGGAGTTGAGTTTGAACATGCACTCCATCTTCATGCTGTCTGCGTTCTCTTTTCTGCCTCCGTCCTTCACCTCCTTCTCCTGAGACTCATGGCCACGCTGACACTTTCGGATCCGCCGCAGGCTCCTACACAAACGGAGGAGGATGATGATGACAAACCAACAGTGTTTACCGCTGTGAACCTCTCTGTGGCATGAAAACAGTCTGAATGCTGAGATTCAATGGTTGGGAAGTTCAGGGGTCAGGGGTCACAAACACAGGGTACCTTGGCAGAAACACAGGCTTTTGAGACAGATGATCCCTCAGGTCTGGAGATGAGAAATCAGCCGAAAGATACCGCACAACGTAATCTGACCAGCGCTACATGTGACCATGAGAACAGGGAAAATGAATTACAATTTTAAACGTTTTATGAAAACATATTTCAAATAAACACTGAACAGTATTATTTTAGTACCAGTGAGATGCTATCATTTATTTTACTATTTCCATTTCCATTTTAATTAAAATTTTAGTAATTTTCTTTAGTCATTTTTGATTATTATTTTTTATGTCTATATAATTTTTTGTTTATAAATGTTAGTTTAGTGTAGTACAACTTAAACAATGAAAATGAAAAATATTGTTTTGGCAACTAGTTAATTAAAAAAAATTGAAATTTTGTTGTATAGTTTTATTTCAGTTAACATTTCAAGTAACAATTTTTTTTTTTTTGTGGTTTTAGTTACAAGTAACTATAATAACCCTGGAACTGAAGAATAATAGCATATCTGGATTTGACCTTTTTACATTTTATTCATTATTATTATTATTATTATTATAATAATATTATATATAATATAATCATTAATATTATTATTTCTATTATATATTTAAAAAAAATTCACATTTTTAAAAAATTATTTTTTCCTATATTTATTTATTTTTATTTATTAATTAACGCATTCATTATACTATTACTTAATTTAAATGTTTTCAATTACTATTTTTTTTTTAAAAATGCGTATCATTGCTCTTTTGTTGATTTTGATTGCTTCCATTGTCCTCATTTGTAAGTCGCTTTGGATAAAAGCATTTGCTAAATGACAATCTAAACGTAATTGTAAAATTACTACAACATTTAAATTCGGTCCAAAATGACAGAAGTGTGTATGTTCGCATCCATGTTTGATCTGTGAATCAATAAGTGAAGCTCACCTCGATCTCCATTGGCCCGTCTGAGTTCTCCTCCTCTGTGTCCAGGAGCTCCACAGTGAGCTGAACGTTCCCTCGGTTCTTCATGAACATCAACTAGAGCGAGAGAAAGAGAGATTAGACTCTTAATACCGTGAGATTCTCCATGTGGCCTTCTCTAGCACTCACTAGGTCGGAGCTCTACCTTAAAGCAGTTCTCGTCAGACATGAGCTGCTCAGCTTTGCGCTGGTAAGACACTTCCGCCGGTGCCCTGCTGCTCTGTGTGAGCAGAGATCCACCTGTGGCTGAGTGGCTGCTCTCACTCAGGTACAGTTCAGTGACCTGAACACAGATCTCCTCACTCACTATGTGCTGGAGCTACAGTTACAGACAGAGAGAAAAAGAGATTTTCAAATCCTACAAGGCAAATCAAGGATTTTAAAATTGTAGAGGAATCCAACTCATCTTTTAAGACACTGTACTATGAAGTTTTGATTTCTATGTAACTTAGTTCAGAGTCCAAAAAGATCATTTATTAAACTATTCTCATAAGCAAAAAAAAAAAAAAAAAAAAAAAGAAAAAAAAAAAGAAAAAAAAAAATTCTACTATATATATATATATATATATATATATATATATATAAAAAAATACACACACACACAGGTGCATCTCAAATTAGAATGTCGTGGAAAAGTTCATTTATTTCAATAATTCAACTCAAATTGTGAAACTCGTGTATTAAATAAATTCAATGCAGACAGACTGAAGAAGTTTAAGTCTTTGGTTCTTTTAATTGTGATGATTTTGGCTCACATTCTGTACCTGTATGTATGTATGCGTGTGTGTGTGTGTGTGTGTGTGTATATATGTATAAAATTTTCATTATATTTGTGGAAGTTTAGAACGAGCCTTGTTTGTAGCTCAGTTTTTTGATTTTCTACTTTACTACACACTATTCACTTTATATTTTACAATATACTTTATTTTACTATTAATTATTTATATTTTTTTTTGCAGTTTTGATTTAAAATGAAATAATAAAATAAAAATATAAAATATTCTAAATATAATATAATACAATATAATAAAACAACTAGCACTATACTGTAAATATCAAGGCAAAAAAAAAAAAAAGACAAATTAACAAAAAAAAAAAATTCTAATGAGATCACTTCAAAGCATGTTTTTTTTAGGCATGACATGCACTATATTATGATTATGTCAGTGGATTTGGGCAGACGGACCTGTCTGACTATGTTCTGGATGAGCTTGTCCATGGTGAAGGCGATGTAGGCGTGAATGGTGAACATCTCTCGGAGCGAATCCTCGTACTGAGACGCCTCCATATTCCCATCCAGCAGATTACGCACCATCTCCAGAAACGCCGAGTAATAATCCTCCACATCTATGTCCACTGAAAGAGAAAGTGAGAGTTTCTAAAATCAGTCCAAGAACAGCAACAAACATCCACCAGACATAAAAAAAATAAAAAAATCAACATGAAATTGAATTCCCTTCCTTAATAAATGTTCCTGATCTTACTGTGCACCATTCATCAGTTATTCTAATAAAACAATTGTTCAAAGTTAACTAGTTTCATCACTCACTGGGCTCCTTCAGACGCAGCTGGATGGCAGTGTTGTCGTTTTTGTCCCGTTTGAGTCCGAGCACCTCCTTCTCCCACTCGCGCTCCCTCAGGTCCTGTTCGATCTGTCGCTCGGCCTGCGCATAGAGCCGCAGCAGACGCGAGCACAGGGTGTGGTGCAGCCGGAGGAAGATGTACCAGTTGTTATTCACGTAAAACAGATTATACGCATCCTCGCAGGAGCGCAGCCGCTGAGCCACGGATGTGCTAAACAGCAGTTTGGACTTTGTCGGGCTGCCGCTAACTCCTCCTGTTAGCCCGTTGTGCTTTTTCGATGCCCCCTCGTCAAGGTCCATGTCTTCCTCATCATCGTCTTCCTCAACGTCCGACAACACTCCTCTCTGGGAGAACAGCATGTCGGGGATGAAATGGTAGATGATCTGTTTAATCTTGTATTTGTCCTCTTTGTTGATGCTGCTCTGGCGTTTCACGTGATGGATGATTAGCGCCGCCGCGTCCTCCAGAATCTGACGGTCCTCGTAGGTCAGTGTCAGGTGAGGCCCACTAGGAGACGTACTGTTGTCCTCCGAAGCCTGTTCTTGCCGCTAAACGAACACACAACCATCAATCAAGTTCATCTGAGAGGAACAAACCCTTTTAACTTCCTCTAGAGGATAAAGAGCATCTCACCTCATCAAAGATGCTCTCGATCTCGTTGAGAAGTGTTTTCGAGCGCAGCACCTTAGTGTCGTTCTGTTTGAAGTTAATGCCTTGATGGTCCAGAGATTTTAGGTAGTATTTCTCATTCTGCTCTCTCCAGATCTTGTTAAAACCCCTTTGAGCTTCACGCCACTCTTCCTCCTTCAGCTTTAGCCTGAGACGCAGAATGAGAAGATGGATATTAAACATATGTTAAAATAACTGGATTTCAACAACAACAAAGCTTTAACAGCTAAAATCTAGATAATGGAAACAACTAAATAAAAACAAATATTGGCAATAAAATGAAAGCTTTAAAAACCAAAACTGGTCAACCACTATTTTAGGATAATCTAGTATAACAAAATAAAAAAAATTAAAAATAAAAAAAATGTAATATTATTGATAATTGCTAAACCACTACTGATAAATACATGCTGGGAAATAAAATAAAATAATAAATTTATAAATATTAATTTATTAATACATTTATTAAATAAAATAAATATATTAATACAAGTACTGAAACATTTACTTAAGTAAATATTTCCTTAATAAATATATTACTTAAAATAAAATGCATTTAAAAAAAAAAATATCTGAAAAATCCACAATGCTGAGCTACTAAATTTGAATATAAAAACATAAACCCAACCCACTATTGGTAAATAAATAAAGTTAGTTCACATCAATACATAAAAAAAACAAATACATAAATTACATATATAAAAATAACAATTTTGTGTGTATATATATATATTTGTGCATAGTATTTTGTTTTATTTAGTTATCCAAGTCATTTTTATTTTACAAACTGTGTACACACACATATGCATGTATGTACGTGTATATATATATATATATATATATATATATATATATATATATATATATATATATATATATATATATATATATATACACACACACACACATATATACATATACACATACATACACACACATATACATATACACATACACACACACATACATATATATATATCTCCATGAATATTATAATATATTATAATGTATTAGAGTAATTATAAAGTAATATTATTGCCCTGTCTGGGACAGGAAATAAATAAATTACAATAAATACATTTAAAAGATTTGAAAAACCCACACTGTTCAACCACTAAGTTCAAATAATACACTACAATGTAATATAATATACATCAGAGGTTCTTAACTCTGGCCCTTGAGGTCCACTTCCCTGCAGAGTTTCGCTCTAACCCTAATCAAACACACCTGAACTAACTAATCAAGGTCTTCAGGATCACTAGAAAGTTACAGGCAGGTTAGGCTGGAGATAAACTCTGCAGGAAAGTGGACTTTGAGGGCCAGAGTCAAAACCCCCTGATATATGTAATGCAGCAGGCCTTTTGAAGGTCATTCTCTCTAACCTCTTGAGTACAATGGGAACAGACACTGCCGGATTCTTCTTCAGTCCGTCGATGATGTCCAGAGCTTTGTCTCCATATATCCTCTGGATGGCTTTCCTATGGATGATCTCCGAGCCGCCGCCCAGAGTGTTGTCCAGTCGGAATTTCGCCTGCTCTTCCGCAGACATCCGAGACAGCTTCTTCTGAACCGCCTCCAGCACACGAATGGTGGCCAGGTTGGTTTCCAAGACAACATCCAGCTGAAGTCAATGACATCGTTAGCAAGAATTACACCACAACAGCAAGTGATACCAGTAAAAATGTTCTTGTGTGTGGAAGCGCCTCACCTCGAATCGCTCGTCCTCACACCTGTACATGTGCTCTTCATACTGAGTCTTCTTGGAGCTGACGAAGGTCGAGTCCTCAGACCAGGAGGGAAAGGAAACCCAGGTATCATTCAGCACCTGATGCATCAACAAAGAACCAGTTTCTTAATAAAAACTTGTCATATGATGCATGCTCATTAGTAAGAAGCTGTTGTTAGGGGGAAATCCTCTCTAACCTCTTTACAGAGTGATGTTCTTCCTGTGCATTTGGGAAGCTGGTAGCTCTTGGGTAAAGCTCGATAACTAGAGCCCAGACGCTTGCATGAAGCGTAGTCAATTTCCATGGCAATTCCTTCAGTGGCTCTTTCTTTTGGGTACCTCTCCAGGTGTGACATCTCCTTATATCCAAGGAAGTTCTTAAACCATGTGAACAGCTCAGGAAATTTGCTGGGGAAAATGGGTTAATCAGTAAAAATTCACTACTGTAAAATAAATACTGGAGGCAGCTTTGTAATAATACAAAGATAAATAAAACTAACAATGAATGGCAAAACAAATCTACCTACTACAAAATAAACGCTAGGGGAGTTTTGTAATAAATAAAAAAAAAAAAAAAAAAATGCATTAAAATAAAACAAAAGATTATTGCCAAAAGTGTTTTGGCAATATCCACTATACCCAGCAACACAAACCTACTACTTCTAAATAAATGCCAGGGAAGTTCTGTTTAAATAAATAAATAAATAAATACATAAATAAATAAATAAAATTATGCAATAAATATAAAAAAAATATATAAAATAATTAAGTAAAAAATAAAAAGATAAAATAATCTAATTTATTTCAATCAAATACATTAAAATAAATAAATTAAAAAAAACACACATAATAACATACAATAGAAATCGATTTCAAACTGGACTTACCCCAGGAATGGAACCACAAGTTGAACCAGCTCAGCACGAGAAATGGTCTCTTCATTAAAAATTATCAGGCACCGGAGAAAATTGTCATATGCTTCAGCACTTCGTAAAGCTTTACGCACCTATGAATGCACCAATAATGTAAGTCAAAATAGGAAATCAAAACTTTTGAGATAAAAACAACCTGCATATTACATCAACATCCCTACGTTAACCCGAAGAAACTCACTTTGTCAAAGAATAGAGACTCTGTTCCTCCACCGTGTTTGCCAGATTCTGCCACAGATGAATCTTTGATATTCATTAACTTGAGCTTTTTCTGGAAAAAGAGGAAAGAAAGTAATTCTACAAATAAACATGCCAAATACTACGAAATTCATTCAGTAAATAATGAAATGTATTTCCATGAATTTATCAATTTCCTGTACCTTCACAGGTGGGGTGACGGCTGTAGTCGAGTGCTTGCGTATCTGGCAGCCGTTCTGATTGGGCCTCTGCTTGTTATTGAGCTGTGGTTTCTTGGCCGTTCCACCGTGATCGTTTCGCACAGATTCGGCCTTCTCTGCTGTCGTCTTGCTCAGCAGCTAGAGGAAATTCATAGCAGGAAACATGCGGCATTTTCACTTAGTGTAACGGCATCTACCAAAATAACCAAAACTACAACTGAAATAAATATTACAGGGTGTGACAGTGTGAGCATTTCACTCACATTTGCGACTAAAAATAGATGTGTGCAATGTATTTAGGAGCATGTGTACGATTAAAATAAAGTTTTATGAAATTTAAAGTAATAAAAAGTCTTAAATACCTTAAATGGTATTACATACTATTAGTTAATTAATTTTATTAACTATTAATTAAAATTTTTATTTAAAGAAAGGTAGAAAAACTGTAATGGCGATACGTCCTAAAGTGATAATTAAACTTCAAAACGCTATTATATAATTAAATAAATCTAAAAAAAAAAAAAAAAAATCTATTGTAACAGTATGCGTCTTTACTATCACTTTTTTTAAAATCAGTTTTAACATATCCTTGCTGAGTAAAGGTATTAATTTCTTTCAAAGGAAAAAAAATAAAATAAAATAAATCCAACAACAACGAAAAAACATACTTGCCACAAACTTTAGAACAGTAGTGTGAATTGTTACAAAAGATTTCTATTTTGAATAAATGCTGTACTTTAACTTTTTATTCATCAAAGAATCCAGAAAAAGTATTATAGGCTCTAAAAAAGAATGCGTATAATACGTATAATAATTTCTGAAGGATCATGTGACACTGAAAACTGGAGTAATGATGATAAAAATTAAGCTTTGCATGACAGGAATAAATTACATTTTAAAGTATATTAAAATAGAAAATCATTATTTTAAATTGTAATAATATTTTACAATATTACTGTTTTTTTTAATCAAAAAAGCAGCCTTGATGAGCATAAGAGCCTTCTTTAAAAAACAAAAATCTTACTGACCTCAAACTTCTGAACGATATAAAACATTTACATAATTAACAACAGTTTGAAGCAGAAACTTTTAAAATCCTAGTGTAGTTTTTGTATTATAATAAATTAAATAATTCTGCTTGTAGATGTCTCCTTGTATCCCTTTATTAAGAAAAAAATTAAACCATTATTTGATCAATTTTCATTGGAAAATCCTAAGTTCAATTTTCAACTTAGGAGAACATGCGGAAAAAAAAAAGTAAGCGTCAAGCCCTGAATTAGTAAATTACAAAATAACAACTTAAAAAAAATATCAAAATATTTATAAAAACTATAATAGAATCTCAATGACACTAAAATAACAGAAAACCAGATTAAACTGACCCTGAACTTCTGAAAATGACAGTTCATTCTTTTCGGTTAGAGACTGTTCAAAAAGTTTAGATTAAAAGATTCTAAAACTGGAGTAATGTATCAGTCCAGTGGGCGGGGTCAGAGTGGAGGCGGAGCCTCGATCAAACTCACCACAGAGCTGTTGGCATCCGGCAGAAACTGTCCAAACTCAGAGAGCAGATCTTCCTGGTTTTTGAAGAGTTGGGCCACCTCAGCATAAACTTCTTGCTCAGTCAGGACTGGGGTGTAACTCCCGCCCGCTTCTTTAGCATTACGCTGCTCCTTCTGATTAACGAAACAAGTATATGCGTAAGTGGATTGTGAAGTATAATTTATTTGTGAAGTGTTTTCAGTTTTCTGTCCTGACCTGATACTTGTGCAGGATCTCGAGGAAGGATTTGTAGATGTTGGGCTGGCCCTGGAAGCGGTTCTTAATCTTGTTGACGTAGCTGATGGCGTGGTTGAACTCCACGGGCTGGCTGTTCTGCAGCGGCGGTGCGGTGGGCATGCTGTTGACGGGGGTGTGGGGCTGCAGCGGGGGCGAACGCGGGGACGCATACGGAGGGATGGACGGATTGGGATGACTGCTCGGAGTCAGAGCTGGAGACTGCAGTGGCTTTACACACAGAGAGAGAGAGAGAGAGAGAGAGAGAGAGAGAGAGAGAGAGAGAGAGAGAGAGAGAGAGAGAGAGAGAGAGAGAGAGAGAGAGAGAGAGATGGAAAAATATCAGTGATCCTGATGCGGAATATTACTGTATAATCATATAAAACAAACCCATAACATCTAAACACTGAAACTGGTTAACCAAAAAAATGTTTATGCATAATGCAAAACTTTTAATTACAAAAAAGCCTGGAATCCCCAGGACTCTTATTTTGAAATATCATTGCTAACTTTAGTGCTCCTTCCAGCTGATCATTCAAATGGATGAGGGGAGATAAAATATGCACTGTCACAACCATCTACAACATATTAAAATATAAAAGCTGGGGATGCTCTGATCGATCGGCCGATAATCACATTTTATTACTCGATCGGTACTCACTACATTTGGCCGATCTCACGTACCGATCGCAATTTGATGACGTCAACGCGTGAGGACATTCTTGATGCGTGGGGACATAAATGATTTGGCACTGCAGTCATGTCTTCGCTGGTGTGGGCTGGTGTGGAAATGCTATGACATTTCGAGAAACAATGAAAAATTCGCTATTTGTTGTGTATGTTTTGCATGATGATATGATGAATGGATATTTAATTTTTAACAGCAGATTCAGTGATATTAGAGCTGATCTGCACATCACTGCACACGTCTGCAGCACATTACGGGCTCCACAGGACCCGGAGCTGATCGCGGCCGCTCTAGTCAGTGCTTGTGTTTATACCGGCCAGCCGCGGCATGTTTCTGAAGCAGCTCTCCGTGCTGCTTGGCTAAAAATAGTCTTTTGTGAGTTGGCACCGCGTGGAGGATGGAACAAAACTTTGTCGGAGCAGTTAAGGGGTAACGGTAACAATACGCTGATTGTGGGCTGCTTTTAAATAAACATTTATTTATAAAACAAAAGATCTTCTTTGGCCATATTAGCCTACTCAGTAGCATTAACACAGGCTTTACTCCTTTCAAACTCTATCTGGAATGTCACCGTTTCTGTCACTGCAACTTCCCGATCAGGCGAACACACACACACACGCACAAAAATGAAATCGTCTGCCTGATGAAAAAATGTAGTTAATATTTGCATCATTTACGATTCCTTTTATCCACCCACAAATAATCAAAATGCATTTTTTTATTACCCTACCTGCGGATTATCTGCAGCGCCCGTAGATATTTCTTTCAGTAGTTTAAATGTTTCTATTTCTTTTTTCCCTCTTCAGTCTTATATTGGACAGTATTAAACCTTGTGTTACATACTTCTCCATGTTGGAGTTTAAATGTTTCTATTTATTTGGTCCTCTCTCTAACATTGGACAATGTTAAATTAAACCTAATGAGCTTAAATTAAACTACTCCAATTAGTTATTTTAGGAGTTTAAATGTTTTTTTTTTTTACTATTAATTTTCTGCTGCTCAGACTTGTATTGGACAATGTTTAAAATAAATAAACAGGTCGTGGGTTCGAGTCTCGGGTCCGGCAGGGAATACCACGACTGAGGTGAGACCCTTGAGCAAGGCACCAAACCCCCAAATGCTCCCCGGGCGCCGCAGCATTGGCTGCCCACTGCTCCAGGTGTATGTTCACTACTGTGTGTATGCACTTGGATGGGTTAAATGCAGAGTACAAATTCCAAGTATGGGTCACCATACTTGGCCACACACCACTTCCCTTTCCTTCCCTTTCCCTTAAGTTACATCAGACTTCTCAATTTTAGGAGATTAAATGTTTATTTTGTCTTCCACAGTTTACTATACACCGTGTTCCGAATTATTATCAATCTCTGCAAGACAGACTTTTCAGGATAGGAGATGGACTAAAAATGAGCTCCTAAAATGTACTGCCAGATTCTGGAAGATAAATTCTTCAAACAGTGGTACAAGAGGATATGGTGCTGGTTCTTCAAGAGTCACTCAAAACCTATCTGTCCATAAACCCTATGAAAAATCAGTCTTAATGTATTTCACAACACTTCAGCATGCTATTCTTATTAAGTGATGGTCATTTTTTAGGATTTTTTACCCAAGCAAAGTCTCTGAGAACCCGACACATTGCACTTGTGGAGACTTGTGAAATGATGGCGTTGGAGACTAAATGGTTCCTGATGGTTTCTCACCTAATTCTTCACCTTAATTCTTTTGCAGTTAACGTGTCTTTTCTTCTCCACCTGTTTTTTCTGACCCTGCTGAACCAATGAGCATTTTGCTGCCCAATGGTCAAGCCTGAACTTTGCAAATTCTATTATTGCATTAGTATTGGATCCTTCTCATGGGCACTTAATAATTTTTGACTTTCAGTCGGAGTTAAATCTCTTTTTTGGCTCATTTTATCTGTAAAAGAAAACCTGCCTAATAATTCAGAGTTTTTGACTTTCAGCCTTCATAGGCAATTATATCACTTATAAATGATTAAATACAAAGTCAATAGTAGTTAGTAAGATTGATGTGGTTTGGAATTGGTAAAATGTTCTTGGAAAAAAAAATATGACCGGAATATCAACTTGCCTAATAATTCGGCACACGGTGTAATGTTCGAATAAACCTTGTGGGTTGCATCAGACTGCTCCATTTTGTTGTATTTATTTTTGTCTTATATTAAGTATCCTGATATACATAATGTTAAGCATAAACTTCATTTTAAAGGCACATTAAAATGTTCACTGTATAAGGAATATTTTTTGTGATTATTTATATAACAATATTACATATATGTTATAAAGCTTGAAGTATCAGAATCGGCATCGGTATCGGCCGACCACCATGACAAGAAATCGGTATTCGGTATCGGCTGTAAAAATCCTGATCGGAGCATCCCTAATAAAAGCCAAAAAGTAAACTGTGTCATAATTTATCCACAGTAGTTCAAGTAATCGCTTGCATATAAATGCGCAGTATTCATTGACTGCGAACATCTCTGAAAACATTTTTTCTATCCCAAATTTAACACTGCTTAAAGTGATAATGAGGACTTCTATAACCATTTAAAGCTGGGATATTGTAGTTATACTAAAATTAAACCATAAAAAAAATTAATTACTTGAAATAATAGAAACATTAACTGATATATGCAGATACTGACATTATTATAAATTGATGTATTAAAATATCTAAAACAAAAATTAATATAAACTAAATGTAAATAAACCTACTAAAAATGACAAAAACACAACAAAATTGCAAAATTATTAATTAAATCTATAATATGAATTAACTATAACAGTATCTCAAATGATACTAAAATAACACTATTTAAGACATTTGAAACTTTAATTGTATACATACATGATGAAACTTTATGAATTTTAAGACTTTTTAAGGACCCACAGGGACATTTTAAACATTAACCCTGCAAAATAGCTTTACTTTTTTAGTCTGAGTACCTTGCTTTTTGGTGTGGGTTGGGCAGGAGGTGTGGATGCCAGGCTGGGAGGGTTTGCGGGGATCTGGTTCTGGAGCTGCGGTGGCGGCGGCGGCGGTCTGGTGGGGATGTTCTGCACAGAGATGCCGTGAGGTGTGATGTGGTGGATCTGACCGGGTGTAGTCACATTAACCAGGTCATTGGTCTGAACTTCAATCTTGTATCCCGGCGGAAGAAATGTGTTAAACCCCATAATGAGATCAGGGTGACCCTTAAAGAGCTGCGACACCCTGCTGATTACGCCTGGGGTGTCAATACTGCAGAATGAGAAAGAGAGACAGTATTCAAAATGATTAATTATGATTAACTACTTCCAAGTAAAAGTATCTACCACTGTGAGAAATTGTGCAGGGCAGGATTTGAATGTGGGAACATGGCAATAACACATTTTTCTGACAACATGGCCTCGCTTAAGTCAAAAAAAAAAAAAAATAATAATCATAAGAATTGAATGAAAGCAATGTTCATTTTTATTTATATTATTTTAATTGATAAATTCAATTTTAATTGATAATTGACATTCAGCAAGGGCACATTAAATCTCTCAAAAGTGACAGTAAAGACACTTATAATGTTACAAAATATTTCTGTTTCAAATAAATGCTGTGCATTTAAACTTTTTATTCATCAAATAATCCTGAAAACAGTTTCCACAAAAATATTATGCAACTATTCAATAAAATAAGAAATGTTTCTTATTACAATGATTTCTGATCATAGACAAATTACAATTTAAAATATATTCAAATAGTAAGTAATATTTCACAATATTACTGTTTTTACTTGATGTCTTGATGAGCATAAAAGACTTTTCAAAAATGTAAAAAAAAAAAAATACTTACAGACCCCAAACCTTTAAACGGCAGTGTAATTTCTAATCACTTACTTTGTTGATATTTAGGTTAATAAATGGTAACACTTTAAAATAAAGGTGCAATTTGATAGGTATAATAAACTAAGTGTATGATCAATTTGCAATATTACAAACCTACTCATATATGTAGAAATTAACATGAACCTAGATTAATTCATGCTATAATGTGTTCATGATACCTAATGTTAACTAACTGGTGTTTATTATGAAGTGTTAATCATATTAGTTAGAATCATGTTTCACTAGTATCAGTATCAGCTATTAAAATTTTATGACATCCCTACATGTGAATAAACTCACCACTGAGATTTAAACTCTTTCATGATATCCAAGAAATCATTGTAGACATGTGGTTGACTGCCAAACTGTAGCTTCACCTGGTCCAAGTAAGACAGGGCATCCTCCACCTGCAGGAAGGAAAACGACAATCCAGTTTATCTCACGCACACAGCTCTTATTGCAAGACTGCATTGGTTTGACTCCCAAGCAACCCAAACACAAAATCCCATCTCACCTTGAGTCTCTGGAACTGCTGCTGCCCCTGTGCAGATGCGGTGGGGGTGGGCGGGTGACTGTGACCCTGCACTGGCGCAGGACCGTGGGCCTGGACCGCTGCCGGGCCATGATGGTGAGCACCACTGTGGGCCGCTGCCGGACTGGGTGTGTGACCGTGACCACTTGAGCTTTGGGCCACTGTGGACACCTAAAATCAGAAACATTTACATTTATGCATTTAGCAGATGCTTTTATCCAAAGCGACTCACATAGCATTCAAGTAACAGTTTTTACATTTGATCAGCTCATGCTTTCCCTGGGAATCGAACCTATGCTCTACAGGAAAACTAGAAACAGTACAAATATCTCAGCTATGTGTAGCCTCTGTGAGATTCTCTCTAAGCAAAATTACGATATAATTACTACACATACATACATATATATATATACACAGTATATATACACATACATACAGGTGCATCTCAATAAATTAGAATGTCGTGAAAAAGTTCATTTATTTCAGTAATTCAACTCAAATTGTGAAGTTGTGTATTAAATAAATTCAATGCACACAGACTGAAGCAGTTTAAGTCTTTGGTTCTTTTAATTGTGATGATTTTGGCTCACATTTAACAAAAACCCACCAATTCACTATCTCAACAAATTAGAATACTTCATAAGACCAATTAAAAAAAACATTTTTTGTGAATCATTGGCCTTCTGGAAAGTATGTTCATTTACTGTATATGTACTCAATACTTGGTAGGGGCTCCTTTTGCTTTAATTACTGCCTCAGTTAGGCGTGGCATGGAGGTGATCAGTTTGTGGCACTGCTGAGGTGGTATGGAAGCCCAGGTTTCTTTGACAATGGCCTTCAGCTCATCTGCATTTTTTGGTCTCTTGTTTCTCATTTTCCTCTTGACAATACCCCATAGATTCTCTATGGGGTTCAGGTCTGGTGAGTTTGCTGGCCAGTCAAGCACACCAACACCATGGTCATTTAACCACCTTTTGGTGCTTTTGGCAGTGTGGGCAGGTGCCAAATCCAGCTGGAAAATGAAATCAGCATCTTTAAAAAGCTGGTCAGCAGAAGGAAGCATGAAGTGCTCCAAAATTTCTTGGTAAACGGGTGCAGTGACTTTGGTTTTCAAAAAACACAATGGACCAACACCAGCAGATGACATTGCACCCCAAATCATCACAGACTGTGGAAACTTAACACTGGACTTCAAGCAACTTGGGCTATGAGCTTCTCCACCCTTCCTCCAGACTCTAGGACCTTGGTTTCCAAATGAAATACAAAACTTGCTCTCATCTGAAAAGAGGACTTTGGACCACTGGGCAACAGTCCAGTTCTTCTTCTCCGTAGCCCAGGTAAGACACCTCTGACGTTGTCTGTGGTTCAGGAGTGGCTTAACAAGAGGAATACGACAATTTAAGACTTTTTAAGACCTTTTTAATGCCGCCTTATATGAAATTTAAGACCAAACCTCTGATGGAAATCACATTATTTTACACACGTATAATGTAATAATTTTTTTAATATATATATAGCTGTCAAAAATGCTATTTATTATTATGATATACAGCAAACTTTTCACATCAGCAGACAATATTCCATACAAAATATCCCCACAAAAGCACCGCAAGACCGAGATTTCTAGCAATGTAAACAATTTATTCTGAAGCAATATTTTATCTGTGTTCTATTAGCTTTTACATTTATGTGCATATTTTTATATTAACCTCAGGATGTTATTTAGGCCATTTTTTAAACCTTATTAAATGTATGCATCATATTTCATGTCAAATTCTTACAGTTGATAAATAGATTAAATTTACACTAGGCTGTTATCAAACAAATTAATTTACACTGCACAATTACAACTGCAATAAATAATGTTATGATACTGTTTTAAATGCAATTTTGAATATACAAATAAGATACATCATAATGTTTAATTTATATAGTGCCTTTCCCAGGCTCAAGGACGCTTTACCAAAGCAGGAACACAATGGACAGTCATTACACATAGTCACAAACAGTCAGCACAAATAATCAATTAAGTTGGACAGTAGACATTTGCCCAGTCGAAAAACAAAATGAAACAAGATGAATGCAGTTGCATATCATGATACGGCAAAGACACACAGAAACAACATAGCAACACATAACAACATAGAAAATACATACAAATACATACAAACAACACACTTTAAAACATACTAACCCCGCCAGTAGGTGGCGGTAAGTCACTTAATGAGTGAGTCATTATTGAGTCATTCATTCAACCATTCGCTGAATCATTCAGTAAAAAAACAACGCTGTGTGTTGCTTGGAGATTGCGCAATACTTCTGCTGTGATCTTTGTTTGGAACTATTTTAGTTGGTGAAACAGAACAAAACAGTCAACACTGAGTCTAAAATGTAAGTAACGTTAATTTAATTATGTGACTACTTAACTACTTGTTTATTTAACTAAAAATCAATGTAACATTTGCAATCGTGAGAATATTCGGCAATTAGCTCCCTTGTCGTGGTTTGTTGCTTAACTACATCATGTTGAAATTTTACCTCAGTATGTTTCTTCTGTTTCTTTATGTGTCCCATTCAGCTCTTTTGCTGATTTCATACAGTCATTTGATTTGATTTCTCCATAAAAGTCTCTTACAAAGAAAAAGGCAGCGTGAGCCTAAACAGCGGGACCTTGATATCAGAAATACACTATCCATTATCAATCCTGTTTACGCTGAATGTAATCAGAAGAATCATTCTTGCGATTCGATGCTTCACTAGTTTTTTTTTTTTAAGTTTTTTTTGTCACACAGGCTATTTGTCCTGTCGGGCAAGTAAAATTCTCAAGCCATTTTTCAGTAAACTTCATTTAACCCATTTTAAACTATCTAGGAAGCTGGTCAGCTAACTGTAGCATGCAGTAACTACAGCGGAGGAAAAATCTGTCTGTCCAATGATTGTAAACAGTCACAGGTCCGTCAGACTGGAGAAATTTTTGCGGAATTGGGACCGAAAATATTTAAGACCCATCGAATCTGAATTTAAGACATTTTAAGACTTTTTAAGGACCCGCGGCCACCCTGTGTGTGTGGTGGCTCTTGATGCCTTGACCCCAGCCTCAGTCCATTCCCTTGTGAAGTTCACCCAATTTCTTGAATCGATTTTGCTTGACAATCCTCATAAGGCTGCGGTTCTCTCGGTTGATTGTGCATCTTTTTCTTCCACACTTTTTCCTTCCACTCAACTTTCTGTTAACATGCTTGGATACAGCACTCTGTGAACAGCCAGCTTCTTTGGCAATGAATGTTTGTGGCTTACCCTCCTTGTGAAGGGTGTCAATGATTGTCTTCTGGACGGGGGAAGTCGTGGCCTAATGGTTAGAGAGTTGGGCTAGTAACCTTAACCTGAAGGTTGCCGGTTCGATTCTCACACCGGCAGGAATTGAAGGTGGGGATTGTGAATGAACAGCACTCTCTCTGCCTTCGATACCATGACTGAGGTGCCCCTGAGCAAGGCACCGAACCCCCAATTGCTCCCCGGGCGCTGGAGCAATGGCTGCCCACTGCTCCGGGTGTGTGTTCACGGTGTGTGTGTGTGCGTGTGTTCACTATTCACTGCTGTGTGTGTGCACTTGGATGGGTTAAATGCAGAGCACCAATTTCGAGTATGGGTCACCATACTTGACAATACGTCACGACTTTCACTTTCACTTTAAAACTGTCAGATCAGCAGTCTTCCCCAAGATTGTGTAGCCTAGTGAACCAAACTGAGAGACCATTTTGAAGGCTCAGGAAACCTTTGCAGGTGTTTTGAGTTGATTAGCTGATTGGCATGTCACCATATTCTAATTTGTTGAGATAGTGAATTGGTGGGTTAAATGTGAGCCAAAATCATCACAATTAAAAGAACCGAAGACTTAAACTACTTCAGTCTGTGTGCACTGAATTTATTTAATACACGAGTTTCACAATTTGAGTTGAATTACTGAAATAAATGAACTTTTCCACAACATTCTAATTTATTGAGATGCACCTGTACTTGTCATAGGCTATTTCATAACTATTTGGTGATTTTAAACCACCCTTGCATGAGAGCGAGAGAGAGAGAGAAAGAGCCTGGAAGCACCAATAACCGAAATAATATACTTACAAACATACTGAAAAACTAACATGTTAAATATACAAATATTTAAAACAGCTAGTTCATATATTCAGATACAGCAGTCATATATCGCTATTAGGACTGCGCGACCTACTGTGACAAGTTTGCCGCATCGACGCGGAAGTTATCAATCTAAAAATCAGTCAAGGTGAAAATCAAAAGTAGATTTATTTTAAAGACCAATAGTTTAACACTAAATATTGGACATAGACGAACACGTTAAAGATAAAAGTATTTTCAGGTAAGTTTATATTTTTGGAGTAAAGTTAAATTAACCGATACATCAGTCATACAGCGCTCCGGACCACGCGCCCCATGACGAGCCCTGTTTTAGACTAACTTATTAACTGCATATTTTTATAATAACGATGATGAAGAAAAAGCATCAATGTTTTTTTGTTGATGTGCTGTAAAAAACCCCCCGAAATGCTGGTGGACAATGCAGTTTCGTCATGTTCATTCGTAGCTGTTCAAGAAAAGATGTCTAAAAGATGTCTCTTTTAGCACTCTTGACATAATTTGTAAATAAAGATTTATCACCCTGCAGTTCAATTTTGATGTGGGCTTAGTTTTAGAGTCCGTTTTTAAAACATTTCCAATGAGGAGGAGAAGCCTAATCCTCATTTGCACGTGTGTGTAAAGTGCGGCAATGAGGTGAAATAGCGGGGCAATTTGATAATAGCCCAATAATAATAGGCCGCCTAATAATAATAATAATAAACAGTTTTATACATTAATAGGACAATGAGCCTAATATCGTCTTGACTATCGACAAAGACATCAGCTATCGTCGATATCTCTGACTATCGTCGATACACGATATCGTCTATCGGCACAACCCTATATTATATATAATTATATACACAGTGAACTACGGTCAGATGAGATGTTGTCAGGCCATATGCCACATTGAAATATAAATATATGTATGTACGTGTATGTATGTGTAATATATATATATATATATATATATATATATATATATATATATATAAAATTTCAACATCTTCAGAACAAGATTATATATTTTACTAAAACAGATATAAATGCAAATGTATATTTTATAATATCATTTAATATAAAACAATAACCTAATTTTATTTCAGTTAATTGCCAATGCAACACTTCTCATTTTCATTTAGTTGTATTAAACTGTAGTACTTTAGCAGTACTTAACAGAACTAAAATAACTAAAACTGAAATAAATACTAATAAAATTTATACAGACACTTTTTAAAAACACTACAAGTAAAACAAAAACAGAAAATATACGAAAAACTAATAAAATAAAAAACTATAATAGTACGACAATGATCCTAAAGAATCATTTTGGCCTCTGGAGATTCTGGAGTCACTCTGGATTAAACGGATGCAGTGTGAACACATTCATTGGAGATATAATGCATCACAGTGCGTGGTGTGTGTCTGCACCTGGTATGCCTGGGGAACCGGGTACTGTATTCCTGGAGTAGGCTGCATGCTGTCAGCCACAGCCTCGAATACAGCAGGCGCTGGGGCAAGAACCCTGTGCTGGAAGCCCTCGGCGCTGCCAGGAAGCCGGCGCTGTTGTGGAGTGAACACTGGCTCCTGATCCTCTAAACGCCTCCTCATGCTGTACTCATACTCAAGACAGAAACTAAGACCTGGAACAGACAAGACAAAGACAGCAACTTATTAAATATCATGATTTGGCTGTAGTCCAAACAATTACCAACAATCTATTAGTCTAGACTATGACTATCTGATGAATAAAGGCCACAGTAATGTATATGTATATACAAACGTGTATGATGTGTATATAAACGTACATGGAAATATGTATGCGATGCATAATTACATGTGCATGGTGAGTGTATGTGTATGTGTATATATAAATGCTTAGGTGTGTATAAATAAGTACCTATATAAATGTATATGGGGGTGTATACATGTGCTTGATGTGTGTGTGTGTGTTTCTCCTGCACATGCAGACTGTTAATGCTAACTTGCTAACCCGCGACTAAAAGTGGCTAAGTTTAGTCAGGAATTTCGCTTTTATTAAAGAAACTAAGAAAACTAAAGGTCGGACATTTCAGTCTGACAGAAAAACAGCTTATTGAGAGGGAAAAAAAGTTCAGAAATACTGAATAAAACTGGTATTTTATACCTCTGAGACTCACCCGCTTCTGTTAGCTGCGCTTATAGTACACCACGGCTGTTAAAATGTCACCGAAATACTAAAACTCACACCGAAAACACCGATAAAACACATTAAAACGGAGTTTAAAATCAACTAACGCAGAAAATTCCTGTTGAAAACAAGCGCTGAGGAGGGGCGGGGCTAACAGGCTTTGCGAACCGTCTCCGCCCACTTGGTCTCTGATTGGCTCTTTGCTCAGGAGACGACATTGGATTGTATTTTTATTGAAGTTCTCGACTGTCACTCAAACAAGTATTAAGATTGTTAGGGGGGTTGAGCCCAAACCCTCTACTGTTTCTCTCTCTCGCTCACACACACACACACACACACGCACACACACACAAACTCCTGAAACTACGACTGGCTTTGAGAAGCACGTACGCTAAATCACTTTTTAGACTGGAGAGTGAGTAGCGATCTGCTCGGGCTTAACTTTACTATAATGCGCCATCACTCTTTGTGATTTTCCTAATAAAGTCGCCGCATTATATCTGAACGCTTTCAGCAACTTCCTGCCTGAGGTTACGTCATTCTTTACGCCCCCGCAGAACAGCTAGCCAATCAGAACGAGGGATTTCATTAAATAACCGCCTCTTATAGAATTCTGGACTCCGATTGGCCAGACGCTCTGAGAACGCGTAAACATGACGTAACCCCACAGGGGCGTTTACGCGGAGGAATAGTCAATTCTGATTGGTCGGGTGTTCAGAGAGGGCGTTATATATGACGTCAGGCTCATATTCTCATGCTCCGCCCACGAGAGGCGGGGCTTAAGCCAGTGCCCGGGATTCCTCGCCCCGTCCGCAGTCAGTCAGAGCCGAGGCTCGCTTGTGTGTGTTTGAGTGCACAGCGTTTCGCTTAAAAAACGGACAAAACCCAAAACAACACGAACCAAAACAGCTCAAACTTACAGAATAAACAAGTTCGGACTGATTTTGACGCAAAGCGCTCAAATATTCCGCATGTTCGCGAACGCTATTACACGACACCGAACAAAAGATCCGCGTATAAACACCCTCAAACGTTCATTAAGGACACATTTCATGATCTCACGATTTCTGGATTGAACTAGCACACACGAACATGACACCACAACCACACACGCCTCTATCATAACATGTCCTTTAGTAATCAGACCCAAAGTCAAAATGGGAACTAAAAATCTGATCGCATGAACACGAACTCGCTATGTGATCATGCGAAGATCTGAAATGAGAGATCCGATCAAACATTACAGCACAAACACGCCAGCTGATCTAATATTCTTTGTTTACTGGGAGACTGAAGGGGAAAATGTCTAACCGTGTTTGGGCACCTCTTCCCTCCCCCTCTGAACACCAGACAGAGCTACAGATCTGCTTTCAGATCGAAAACAAGTTAGAAAAGCCCTCGGGAAAGCATCGGACACACACAGATGGGTTTGAGACTCGTAACATAGAGATACACGTTTCTTTGCTGCTTCAGTTGGCCAAAGCTTTGCCCCTTTTTCTCCCCTTAATGTGCCATGATCGAACGAACAGCCCGATTAATACACTAAAATCTCCTGAACGACCAGCCCCCTGCAGAAAGCACTCCAACACCGACAGAAACATATATTCGATGAAAAGAGGACAACATAAATTTGTTTTCTTTTGCCCAGCTGCTACATACCTGCGAAAAAGAACCTCGCACTCCGGATTCGTGTTTGGAACAAATAGTTGGGAACGCCCCCCTCTCCTCCCATTGGTCTGCGTGACCGCATGCGTCATCTGGATTTGAATACGACCCGCCAAATGCATGCATCCACAGAGTTGAACTCAACACACCTGTAGTATTCCACTAGATGTTTTTCTTTGTAATTTGGTTTAAAATTTACTCTGCAATGACACTAGAGGCGCAAAAATGTGTGTTAGTATATTTTAAATATCTTAAAGCAAAGAAAAGGAGCAATATTTAAAGAACACCGTTTGAATTTGAATATTTGCCATTGACAGAGATGTGATACTTACGTTAACGCTTTGCTAAATTCCGCTAGTTATTACGAAGTTAGAACACGCCCCTCGTCGAAATCCCGCCTTTGAAAGGCAGTACAGCGAGGGCTGCTCAAAATGATTGACAGGTAGAGAGTGTTTCTGATTGGCTGAACAAGCGCGGGCCACTCCCCCTGCTCAGTTTTTTTTCGCACCAGGTATTTAAGTGATATCTACCATTTTATGTGGTATTAGACGTAAAAATAATTTGCAGTATTGTTTACCAACTTCTGTTGTTGTTTTATGTAGCAAAATTATATTAATTACTAGATAAAGGTTAGCGTTAATATTAATAAAGTCTTAAAAACTGATACCTTTTAAGAGGGGAAAAAAAAAAACTAAAAAAACAGGCAGAACATATATTCTTCTAGAAGTGTTTTTCACACATTTGCAAAACTTTGTTATATGCCTAAAACACACTCCTTATTGGAAATCACTACAGGACCTTTAATGTAGTTGTGAAAGGTTGAATTAAAACACTCAGTCAATATAGTTTGTCCATTTAATAAACTTTAAAACACATGGTTTTGATTTGGTTTTACTCAAATGATATTGCAGTTTGAACAGCTCGGTTTTGAGTTCGAGATGTACACCAAGACAGCCGAAACCCTTACAGTCTTTTCACATAAACGTTTCACTCAATTCAAACATACAGAAAGAATAAGGCCTTTTCACTGCAGAGCAAAGCACTTTTTCATTAAAAGAACCGCTGTGAACTTATTGAGAATCACAAGCTTGACATTACAGGTTAGTTTTTCCATTGGCATAAGAAACAAGAAGAAATAAAAGATAAAATTGGATATAAAAGAAAATATAATTTACGTATATATATTTGGGAGTAATAAGTGAAAAAGCATGGTTATAATAGAAAAATACAATTGGTCACATTGTGTGCCCATCAAGGCAGGACTGCAGATCCTGGAATCATTGGGAGTGTGTACAGATGCTTCACTACAAGGAAATTCAATATGAATTCAGTAGCAAAGACTCTTTCAACCCACAACAAAATAAAAAGCGTTTCTAAATGCACTTTACAGGAGCGTTTAGACATTTTAAACAGGTTTTTAGTACAATATTAACAGACAAAATTATTACAAGTGTAAATGAATCAATGTAGCCATCTAACATTTACACCACACTAAAAAAAAAAAAAAAAAAAGAAAAAAAAAAAAAAAGACTATATCAGTTGAGTAATTGTTGCGTTATAGAGGTTTACCGATCCACCCAGTTGATGTGAGAAGACTTTTTCCTCATCCTGGCCGTCTCTAAACCATCATCTTCAGATGCAATTGCAAAAAATGGACTATAAACTAGAGGCATTCCTGATACAGAATACAGGCAGGATTTAGACAATAAATCTGCATTCAATTCCAGCAAATACATAAAAATCTCTAGTGTGCATTGACTGCATCCCATGGGTCAGACATGAGTATAAAACTCACCGTCAAGTCATTTCCAACATGTATGACTTCCTTTCTTTTGTGAAACACAAAAGGAGCAGAATGACATTCGGCTGTTACACAGAAAAAAGCAAGTAAAATGGATTTGAAATGACATGAGGGTGAGTAAATAAAGAGAATTTACATGTTTGGGCAAATTAAACACGCGGACGGACTGTTGGTCTGAGGTGTTATGGAATAAAAAGACCCACAGCATGACAAATGACTATAAATTCTAGAAATTGTATGTTCGTTTGTCCTGAATCACATCTGAGCGCAGCTGATTTGAAGCTTCACGTGAAATATGAATTTTGACAATTTGGACAAAATTCACAGAATAAACTGCACAAAATGCAGCACAACATTACATAGACTACAGTACAGCAGGATCACTGAACATTTAGACACCCCCTTCATATGGAGTCATTTATGCTGCCCGTCTTTTAATAATGACAGATTAATCGAAAACCCAGTGATTATGATCGGGAATTATCCAGTCTAAGAGTCGCCGATCAATCAAAAATAGGCCTTGTCTTATGATTGGATGAGCGCAGGCCTTGCCTCTTACTGATTGGTTGGGATTAGGCCTTTTTGGTCTCTGATTGGCAATGAGTGGGCCCTGCTGCTCACTGATTGGCTGAAAGCAGGCCCTGTCTCTGGGCATGCTCGAGAATGGCGGTGTGGCAGAAATAGTACTGCTCGGGTGTTTGGATGCTGAAGGCACGCTGCGCTCTCATCCGTCGAACCGTCTGGCAAATGTTAAGAGTCCCGACATCCTGCAGCTGGGACAGAGAGATATCCAGCGCACAAAAAGTACCTGTGGGCAGAGGAAGTCAGTCTGATAAGCCATTAAAGGGACAGTCCACCAAAAAATGAAAGTTCTGTGATCATTTTCTAACCCTAGTGTTGTTTCAAACCTGTATGACTTTATTCAATGGAACATGAAGGAAGATATTTTGAAGATTGCTGGAAACTGAATCGTTTCAGTTTCCCATTGACTTCCATTGTCTTCTTTGTCCATATAATAGAAGTCAATAGGAACCGAGACTATTTAGTTACCAACATTCCAACATTCTTCAAAATTTCTTCTTTTATGTTCATTTACCAAACCTGTATGACTTCCTTTCTTCTGTGGGACATGAAAGAAGATATTTTGGAGAATGTTTATTAACTAAATAGTTTTGGTTCCCATTGATTTCCATTGTATTTTTGTCCACACAATGGAAGTCAATGTAGGCTGACCATATTAGCCATTTTTACGGGACGCGTCTTGGCCAGGATTTCTATATTGCCTAAAATATCCAGGTTTTGGCTGTTTGCACTTTGAGATCGATCGTTGTATGACATTCACGAGAGCTATAGAGAGCAGAGCAGACGGCTCCTTATGCTTTCGAATCGCTCTCGCAGTACTTTGGTGTCATACAATGATCGGTGCGCAGCGACGGTTCAAGTCGAACGAATGAATAAACGTGCGCATATTTGCATCGCTTTGGTTATTCTCTGTAGATCTCACCTTCTCACACACCACAATTGGTCAATTATGTACAATACCTGCATGTTATTGGTCAAACTACTTTGGATGTTTTAGGCAATATAAAAATCCTGGCCAGGACGTGTCCCGTATAAATGGCCACCCTAAGTCAATGGGAACCAAAACTGTTTGGTCACCAATATTCCAACTTTCTTCAAAATATCTCCTTTTATATTCATTTACTAAACCTGTATGACTTTCTTTCTTCTGTGGAACATGAAAGAAAATATTTTGGAGAATGTTGGTAACTAAATAGTTTGGGTTCCCATTGTATTTTTGTCCATACAATGGAAGTCAATGGGAATCAAAACTGTTTGGTCACCAATATCCCAAAATTCTTCAAAATATATTATTTAATGTTCATTTAATAAATCTGTATGACCTTCTTCTGTGGAGCATGAAAGAAGACATTTTGAAGAATGTTGGTAACCAAATAATTTTGGTTCCCATTGACTTCCATTATATTTTGGTAACTGGTTATAAACATTCTTCAAAATATCTTTCATGTTCCACAGAAGAAAGTCAGTCATACAGGTTTAGAAAATGATGACAGAATTTTCCTTTTTGGCTGGAACTTTAAAGCAGCTCATTAATATGTAGATTTGTTTTTGAGGTCCATTTAATTACTGACCGGTCCGGCCGATGCCAGCGCTGCAGTGGACCACCATGGGCGGGCCAAGCGGATGACCCCTCCACTGTGAGCCGAAAGCCTGGACTGCCCACTGCTGCTGGTGCTTCACGGCACCCAGGAAGTCAATCAGAGACAGTGCGGAGGATGGGACCCCGTAATCAGGCCAGCTGAGGAACTGAAAATGAGTCACCTGTCTCTGTTCGAATGTCTGGGAAAAACCAACAAAATAAGTTCAGACTAAGTTCCATTTTACTTTTCTTCAAAGTCAGATATACAGAAACACAATATTCAGTGCCAGAGCAAAGGAAGTTATATTTTAGTTCTGAGTTGGCAGTCTAAATCAAATGTGATGACACAAGGGCTGTGTGAAACAAAGATAACACATCTTTCTATCGCTTGTCTTTGTTGGCTGATTAAAAAAAAAATCCCCCCAAAAAAAAAGAGTCAGTGTGACCACTGTAGATACACAAATGAATCTAATGAGCCATTCCTTTAAAGAATTAGTCCAAAAACTCACAAATTCATGAGTTTTCAGTTTGATTCACTCTTACAAATGCGCACCTCAATTGCTGGACTGATCGATATATCTCAAATATTCATTATATATTTGCAAATGATTTTGCTGCTGATATAAACAGCTGAGAATTGTGAATATTGCCTTTTAAACCCATTTTTTAAAGATACCCAAAGAATATTTACTTATTTATTTATTTATTAGTTATATATGTACACTACAGTTTAAAATATTGTTTTTTTTAAAGAAATTATGATTTTTATTCAGCAAGTATTCATTAAATTGATCAAAAGCGACAGTAAAGTTCTTTTGAAACTTTCCATTCGTCAAAACATCTTGAAATTATCACTGTATCCACAAAAATATTAAGATGCACAACTGTCAACATTAATAATAATAATAATAATAATAATTGTTTCTTGAGCAGCAAATCAGCATATTACAATGATTTCTGAAGGATCGTGTGACACTGAAGACTAGAGTAATGATGCTGAAAATTCAGCTTTGACATCAGGAGTAAATTAAATTCTAAAATATATTCAAATAGACAAACTATTATACTTTTTCACAATATTATGGTTTTTACTGTATTTTTGATATCTATCTATCTATCTATCTATCTATCTATCTATAATAATTATATTGCAACTTATTACTATGCACTGTTATATTGGTGCATTTAAACAAGTATTTTAATGTTTAAAATACTTTTTTTTTGTTGTTCTTGTCATTTAGTGAAAAACAGTGTGTATTGAATAGCTTGAAATTATGTAACCAGATGTTTATTGTATTTTTATATTTTGAAACCACAATGCAACAAAATAGTATTGGGCTAAAATAATGCTTAAAAGTGGTTTTGAGCATACATACATAAAGACAGCACACATAGATACATACATATACATATACAGGTGCATCTCAATAAATTAGAATGTCGTGAAAAAGTTCATTTATTTCAGTAATTCAACTCAAATTGTGAAACCCATGTATTAAATGAATTCAATGCACACAGACTGAAGTAGTTTAAGTCTTTGGTTCTTTTAATTGTGATGATTTTGGCTCACATTTAACAAGAACCCACCAATTCACTATCTCAACAAATTAGAATATGGTGACATGCCAATCAGCTAATCAACTCAAAACACCTGCAAAGGTTTCCTGAGCCTTCAAAATGGTCTCTCAGTTTGGTTCACTAGGCTACACAATCATGGGGAAGACTGCTGATCTGACAGTTGTCCAGAAGACAATCATTGACACCCTTCACAAGGAGGGTAAGCCACAAACATTCATTGCCAAAGAAGCTGGCTGTTCACAGAGTGCTGTATCCAAGCATGTTAACAGAAAGTTGAGTGGAAGGAAAAAGTGTGGAAGAAAAAGATGCACAACCAACCGAGAGAACCGCAGCCTTATGAGGACTGTCAAGCAAAATCGATTCAAGAATTTGGGTGAACTTCACAAGGAATGAAAATTACTAAATTATTATGAAGTATTCTAATTTGTTGAGATAGTGAATTGGTGGGTTTTTGTTAAATGTGAGCTAAAATCATCACAATTAAAAGAACCAAAGACTTAAACTACTTCAGTCTGTGTGCACTGAATTTATTTAATACATGGGTTTCACAATTTGAGTTGAATTACTGAAATAAATGAACTTTTCCACGACATTCTAATTTATTGAGATGCACCTGTATATACATATAGACAGAGCGAGCTCAAATGTTATGAAAATGCTATCAAATATATAATTTCTAGTGATATTACTCAGCAATACTACAGCCACATTAAGTGGTGAGATTGAAATCATTATATAAATCATATATGAAATCATAATTAGTGACTTGTTGTTTATCAGAAACATTAAAACAAAAACTGGTATATGTGTGGTACCTCAGTGTTGTGCAGCTCAAGTGTGGTTTGGTTGTAATGTGCATGTTTATCCACTCTGTGATTGACCACAGCAATGTGCCCGTACACCTCCTGACCACCCTCCTCCTTGGGCCAGTACTGTCCACACTTCCTCCGGCTGCCCTCGTCTGTCCTGTGCACACAAACATTCACACACAGATCTCTATGCAGCAGTCTTCGTAATCTACCATGACAGCGTCCATATGCCACAGCTCTAATCTGATCTCAGAACAGATCGGTTCTACAGAATAACTTTTTAATAAGTGGCTCAAATCTGATTGGCTGACTTCTACATATTTCTAGGAGTCAGGCTTCATTTTATCAGCCCAATAAGAAACAAAGTTGTATTTATGTTCCCAGGCTGCTACAATGAGATCTTCTGAGAAAAAAAGTTTGTGCCACTCAATCTACAAAATAAAAATAAATTTAGTATCAATTTAGTAGCAAGCATGAGCACCTGTACATTACATTACCAAACAGTACATTATATTCTGCTCTCTGGTTAAATGTGATTTATGTGAACCATCACATAAGACAACCGAATAGTGGTTGGCCAATTTATATATGTTGGTCAGAAAACCTCTTCCTTTCTAGGTGGGTGGATTTTGGCCTGAATAAGTGGCAATTTGGACTAGACATTCTGGTGATAGTAAAATGTCTGGCTATGGAGGACTACACATCATTTCCTCTATATTTGTTAACTAGACTCTCTGTGACGTCTCACCTTGTTGTCATTACGATGACAAGCACACTTTGCTCCCAAACCATTCTCCAGAAATCTCCGTAGGTTTTCTCCAATGGTCCTGTTAAGAAACAGATGCATCAGTTCCAGTGCAGGTTAAGAATCATGATCCTAAATATGATGGGTTATATAAAATGGATGATTGTTTTTACCCTGAGTGCCAATATATGCATTTTTCTGTTTGTATCCATCCATGAAGCTGGCATTTATGTAGTCTGATCTCTGTGGAAAGAAAACATGATCAGTGTCCAAAAAATTTTGGGTCTGTAATTTGTTTTTTAAGAAATTAGTATTTTTCAGCAAGGATGCATTAAATTGATCTACAGTAAAGTAACAGAAATATCTGATGTTGCAATAGATTTCCATTCAAAATATGCTGTTCTTTTGAACTTTCTGTTCATTATAGAAGCTTGAAAAAATGTATGGTGTCTACAGAAATATAAAGCAGCACAACTGTTTTCAACATTGATTATAATAATAAATGTTTCTTGAGCAGCAAATCAGCATATTAGATTGATTTCTGAAGGATTATGTGACACTGAAGACTGGAGTAATGATAATGAAAATTCAGTTTTGGTCACAGGAATAAATTACATTTTATAATATATTACAATGGAAAACACTTCTTTTAAATTGCAATTTTATTTCACAATATTATTGTACTGTATTTTTATTAAATAAATGCAGCCTTGTTGAGCATCTTTCAAAACATAAAAAAAACCTTACCGACCCCAATTTTTGAATGGCAGTGTGGATCAGTCTAAAGAAGGCCAAAACTGAATAACATCAGACAGCACAAACCTCGTTTCTCCTCGCTTTGAGTCGCACACGAGTCTGATCGAGACACAGCACGTCGCCATAACGATTCCGCTCCTGGTTGTGAGCAGCCCTGCAGAAGTTCAAAGACAACTTGAAATCAAACTAGAGCTTCACGATTCCAGATAAATTGAGAATCACAATTTTTTTTTTTTGTCTCAAATAAAGATCACAATTCTCCCACAATTCTGAACTAAACAAAATAATGTGTAACAAAATATTATTGCTGCAGTCTACTTATAAGTGTTTAAGTTGAATGAATTATTAAAATTTTTAATATATATATATATATATATATATATATATATATATATATATATATATATATATATATATATATATATTTATATTTATTTATTTATTTATATATTTAAAATACAATATATATTTATACACCAATTTTTAATATTAAAATGATGAAAAAGTGGTTTGAATGAATGATTCAATGACTCATGAATACTTTACTTGTTTCATAACTGGATGAATCATTGTTTTTGAACAAATCCCTTGAATGAATGATTCAATGACAAATACAATTTTAACAGTCACTTGCGAAACAATGCAATCGACACAAATGTTATTTGAAGTGCCAGTTACTTTTAAAAGGGGATTTGGTCTATTGTGATCCCTACCATAGACATCAATGTTTATATCTGAACTATAAATTTCTTTTCTACAACTATACGTTTTTTTCCTAAACATGGTAAATGTTGACTCTTTGTGTCAGCGGCAGCGTGAACGCAGATTTGAATGTCCTGGTATGATTTTTTCAAAGGTTTATATAGACAGGCAAATCATTGTCATTTTAAAATGGGGAGATCTCGATTTTTTAACGATAAATCATGCAGCTCTAAATCAAACTCTGGTTTACTCTAAAATACCTCACATTATGGCAGGTAAAGTCCACACTCACAGCGCACATGTGAAGGTTCCAGGTGGCTGCTCTCTGCGAAGCTCCTCATACTCCAGGTAGATCCCGCTGCGCTGGGCCCGGTTCAGGTGGGCCATGAGCTCGGCCAGACCCATGGCCTCAGGTCCCGGGACGTGTATGGACGTGTTCTCCAGCGGAATCCCCACCAGCTCGTCTACAGGGTCTACACGTCCGTTCTGCTCGGACAGCAGCTGCAGGTTCCAGCTGTGCACGTCCAGAGGCAAACAGCCGCCCAGGTGCTCAGGTAAACAGTCTCTGGGCAGATGTTGTCGCAGGTCGGACATCTTCACCATTTGAACCTGAGAACAGATTGTTTAGAAATAATGAAACTGACAGTTATGTTTCCATCTAAAGATGCGAATGTAACTTATGCGCAAAACTGGAATATCGCATAAAAAAAAAAAAAATTGCGAATCAAACACTAGGGCTGTCAGAAGGCGCGTTTCCACTAACTTTCAAATTGCGCAAATTAAAATTGCAAACTGAAAATACGCCTAATGGAAACGCGTCAATAGCTATGTTTCCATCCAAAGATTCGAATTTAAATTATGCGGAAAACTGGAATATCGCATAAAACATATGCGAATAAAGCACCGTTTCCATCCAACGAGTCAAAGAGAACAAAATCGTCACTTCCTGGTAAACTGTGGCACTAAATATCACTAAGAATATAGGAGAAGCCATTGAATATAATAATTTTCACATATGATATAAATTACTTCCGCCTCAGAGAGAGCAGACGTAACACAATAAATGCTGTCACTGAGTTCTGAGGAGGATGCCAGCTGTTTGGGAACACAGTCGTGTAAGACAATTATACAGAAATACTTTGCTCAGGCTTTTCAGAGTGACTACAACAACTTATAGATGCTGTGAACGAGATCGGTCAGCTGGTTAGTCAAGTTATCCCGTCTCATAGCGCAAAGTCACATGACTTTTTTGATGCGCATGGAGGAATTTATTCGGTAAATTTGTTTCCATCGTAGTTTATGCGCATTTTTTCTTACCGGATAAAAAGTTTATCCTACTCAAATGTGCGCAGAAGTTTTTTATGCGCATTTTTAGAAGTTATGCGCATCTTGTCGTTTCCATCCAGCGCTTTTTTTATGCGATATTCCAAAATGCGCATAAAAATAGGTGAATGGAAACGCAGCTAATTTCACAAAAACTCCCATATATAGCAAAAAAGTTTTTACGCTCACATGAGGTGGTTTTTCAGGCAATTCGAAAAATGAATATTTCGCAAAACTGCAATGGAAAGGTTTTTTTTTTTTTTTTTTGCATTTACAGGTCACATGGCGTATGTAAAAAGTCATATAATCATTCTTCAGTGTACTATAACCTCCAAGAGACACTTCATACGTGGTCGCTCTTGAATATAAGGGGCTTTCCCTGTCATTAATGCTTAGACAATTTACACTGCACACGTCTGCGGTGCAGTGTGGCTCTGATACGGCCACTGAAGCTGACTGCGGCCACTCTAGTCAATGCCCGTGTTTATTCCAGCCACGCCACGCATGTTTCTGAAGTGGCTCTCCGTGGTGCTTCTGTAAAGATACACGCTTATGCCTCCTTTGAATAAATACATCCAAAATCCGTCAAATCTCACCAAAATCCGTTGCCATGACTTATCGCGAGAGGCAAAAGGTTAAGTTTTAGTCGCATTACATTGGTTAATGGAAACGCCGTCATTTCGAAATACTTTTTTATCGACATTTATAAAATATCGCCAAAATAATAAGTTTTGCACGAATCTGTAATGGAAACGCATCTAGAATGGCTGAAAAACTAAATTCGAATTTTGTACTTAAAATGATCAATATTTGAATTATCAATATTTTGGGGGGGGGGGGGGGCTTTTGGCTTCTCTCCTGAGGCCACAAGAGGGCAAAATATTATTAATGCACGTTTATTCAAAGTAATAAAATAACACAACTATAGCCGCGGTCACACTAGTCTGAGCATGCGCAACGTATTATAATACATCTAAAATGTAAAAACATACAATCTCCTCCACTTTCCTGCAGCGCTGCAGTTTTCTTTTAATTCAGACAGAAGGTCATGCTGTGACGTATCGATCTGCCATTGGTCAGACGGTATCACGTGATGCGAATTCGCAGGCCAGAGTTCACCAAGTTTGAACTTTGGATCTTGCGTTTGCGGTCTGAATGGAAGTCAATGGAGCGAAAAGTGCAGTGTGACCGCGGCTTATCTTTGAAAAAAAAGTGCATTATCTTTAAAATGATGTCTATAAACTAGGGCTGAATCGATTCCTCGAGTAACTCGAATACAAAAAAATCATCGAGGTAAATTATGTGCTTCGAAGAATCGTTTAGTCCATTTAATAGGGATGCACTATATATACTGCGCCTTGTGACGCTCCGTTCAATATTCCGCTCTATGAATGCGCATTCTGCTCATTTACCGCTCACCGGAAAAGCTAAGTCCGCTCAAATAAGCGCCGACAAGAAATCTCTATGCAGTGTACTTGTTCCTGTTTGCAGTAGCGCTACTGTGCTGTAGTACAGCTGTACTGAGCAACGCTGCTCAAATCTCCTTCACTGATCTGCTCTGCTCACATGCGCTGATGATAATAGCTTTACCAGGCTTTTTATATTTTAATACAGGTTTACTTGATATTTCTTTACACAGAATCATCATTTCTATTCATTTCCCACTGATGCACGTGATCTGATGAGCATTAATTCATATTACGCGATCATATCTCTGTATGAATGAATGGCAGAGACGCGCATTTTCCTTTACCACACACACACACACACACACACACACACACACACACTGAAGCTCGCGGTGATTTCAGCGTTTGCCGTCTCAATGAGGACATAAACACACGAACAACATCTCCAGAACTGCTCTGAGAGTCACTTCATCAGCGCTTCATTTGAGTAAAACTAGCGTCATATCATATATACACACAGAACTGTATTCACGGCAAGCCGTCAAAATAAAAGTGCGGTTTAATTTGAAGACATTGCAGCAGAAATAGCTATATTTGTTCAGCAGAATGTACATACTACTACTACTAAATTATGAAAACTTTATTTTTTAAGGATTGATCACACATTTCTTCCATGTTTTAATTTTAATAGTAAATCCCCTTTGTTTGCCAAAAAGTTTAATTTTCAATAATTTAAAGATAAATGAAATTAATGTTTTATGCCTTCATTTGATAACCAGATACACAACACAGAATTTCTGAGGAAAAAGAAAACATTTCATAAGGCTATTTTAAGAATAAATAACAATAAAACTAGGGCTGCAACAACTAATCGATCAAATCGATTATTATCCATAATGAAAATCATCGACAACGATTCTCATTATCGATTAGTCGGGTCTGCCCACAGTTCGTCCTCAGCGCAAAAACATTCAGTTTAGGTTCATATCCTTATCTGTAAATGTCACAAATTCACGCGAGCATTTCCATTTTTGCATAAAGTTCGTCCTGACAGTCTGCGTTAAGTTTAAATCTTTACTGAATGAGCGCGAGCGCGGCGGGCGCGTGAACGCGCGTCAGAGAGGGATTAATATTCAGCGCAAAAACATTCATTGTACTGAAATATCTGTTGTTGAACGTTAAATTAAGGTTTAAAAGTCAACATGTAGTGCACGTATTTTATGAGTTGGAACTGTAAAGGAATAACCGCGTATTGTCGGAATATAAATATCAGATGCTTCATAGCCACCTTTTACAGGATAAAGAAATTACAGTAAACGTGACTGTGATCAAAAAGTTGGTTAACACTGAGTTTGTGTTTTTATTCATCTTTATTATCTTTATTATCTTAAATTTTGATGAAGAGATTTAAACTATAGGCCTATATACAGTGCTTAAATTTATTAAAACAAATTTATGTAAGGTTTATAACAAATAATGTAAGCTTTGTGCCACTGCTGCTCTAAACTAACAGTATTGGTGTTTACTAAAATCATTTTTTAGCTATCTGTATTGGTTAGTCCTCCAATATGCGTAAGCTCTTTAGTAACAGTGGGCTATTTCTAATGCTTTAATATAATTATTTCTGTTATCTATGAAAGAATGAAAGATCTATGAAAGATTTTTTCAGATACCCAATTACAGTCAAAAAGTAGCTAAACAATGCCAGCAAGAATGCATGCTGTTATGAAAGGCAGGAGGCCATTTTTTTTTATTATGTGAATAAATATTTAGTTGTTTCAGTTTGTTATTTGCCCAATAAATGACACTTAACATTTTTAGATTTAAACAATTCCTAAAATATTTGTTTTCTCTCTTTATTATGTAAAATGTAGCTTTTTTATTTTTAAATCCGATTAATGGGAAGAATAATCGGCCAACTAATCGATTATCAAAATAATCGTTAGTTGCAGCCCTAAATAAAACATTAGGTGAGAGAAAATAAAACATAACTTTATAATTGTTATTTTCTTTAATCATAGCTATAATTATTATAACACCTAAAATATGTTGCGTGTAAAAGCGTTTGTTTCAGGGTGGGTACATTGTGTGCACATGATCAGGATTGTACCACCTCCGCCACATTTTGAGAAAGGAAAAACCTGTTTGCAGGACTATACATTATTTGGATAATTAGTCAAAAACAACAACAGTTATGTCTGATTCTGTTGCATAGAACTGAATAAAAATAATACATTGTTTAATATAAATATATTTTATGTCCAGTTTTCTTTCAATAAAAGTGTGGTTATTTTATTGGCTTGGGTTTTTAAATTCCATGTCATTAAAATTGAGAAAATTATATTATTTAATAAAATAAATAATTATTACAAAGCATTTTCGGTTTCGGTTTTCGACCAAGCACATCCAGAATTCTCGGTTTCGGCCCAGAATTTTCATTTCGGTGCATCCCCACCATTTACTGTAACTACATACAGAGCACTGTGTTTGCAACCACATGCTCCTTTAAAGGATTACACACACACACACACACACACACACCCACAAGTATGCAGAGAGACATTTAAGAGAGTTTATTCTCCAAATTACTTTAAATTCATGTTGCTGAAAAATGTGTTAATGTTATGTGTATGGACTCTTGTTTTTGTTCCATGTTAGCTTCCTGCCCACTTATTTTTGGCTCTTACAAAAGCCACAAAGCCTTCTAAGAAGACCGTAAAGGCTTATGTCATGCTTGAGCTTTAGTTAGGCTGAAACTTGAAAGTTAAGTTGCACAATGTTTAGGTTTTATTATTATTTTATTACAATTTAATTGCAATTATTTTGATTTATGTCTTAGTTTTAGGTTGTACTATGTTTACCTTTTTTAAAGTAATTTGAAATTGAGTTTTATATTTTTATATATTTGTATTTGCATTTTGAATGTAATATGGCAATTAAATGCACTAACTGGGTTTAGTTTTCCCAGTTATTAATATACACAATTTCAGCAATAAAAATGTAAATTTTTCTAAAAAGGAAACAAATTACTTGTTCATTTTAAGAGACCAGTCTTATTTTTTCTTGTATATTTAGTATTGCTCTTTAATAAAGAAAAAGTTCTTCTTATCCGATTACTCGATTAATCGATGGAATTTTCGGTAGAATACTCGATTACTAAAATATTCAATAGCTACAGCCCTACTATAAACCATATATACCTAATTAAGTAGCAATTAGAAACAAAACTGCATCATGTATATATGTATAGCTTAATACAAAGGACCGAAAACCAATCACAAAGAGTACTTTTTTCATTTAAAAACAAGAGATGCAGTAGGATGGGGAAAAACTGACGCGAGTGCAACGGTGATAGATAAATATGCGTTCTATGTGAATGGCTTTGTTTTCAGTTTTGATGCAAACAACATCTCCGCAACGATGTTCTCTTTTTCTGCAATATTTTGAATGAACAACATCCAGTAGTTTCAACTGGGCTAGGCTAAAAAAAAAAAAAAAAAAAAAAAAAAAAAAGCATTTAAATGCAATGATACCTACATCGTCACGGCATCTCATCCGCCACTGATAATGCTGCCTGATGCACACCTAAAAATCAAATGTAACGTTTTTGCACTCGAATGTGGATTTTTATTTTAAATTCGACGAATATTCGAAATTCAAATTTTTTTGACAGCCCTATTAAGCACCGTTTCCATCCAGTGAGTTGAAGAGAACAAAATCGTCACTTCCTGATTAACTTGCGCTAAATATCATGAAGAAAAATTAAATTCGAGAAGGCACTGTATATAACAATTTTTTGTATACAATAAATTACGAGCTTCAGAGCTCGCAGACGAAACGCAGTCATGTTATCTTATTTTAGGAGCCTGTTGTTTGGGAACGCAGTTCTGGGAGTCAATTATAATGAAGCACTTTGACGAGACTTTGCACAAGCATTTTAGAATGACAAAACTAGCATTTCAGATGCTGTGCAATGTGACCGGTCCATTGGATGGTCCAGTTTTATGCTATCCCATCGCAAAGTCACGTCTTTTTTGATGCGCATTAAGAAATTTATTCAGTAAAAGTGTTTCCATCGTAGTTTATGCACTTTTTTTTTTAAATTGGATAAAAAGTTTATCCTACTCAATTGTGCGCATAAGTTTTTTATGCGCATTTTTAGAATTTATGAGCATCTTGCCATTCAGCGTTTTTTAATGCAATATTTTTTTAATGCAATATTCCAAAATGCACATAAAAATAGGTGAAAAAAGTGGGGTTAAGCACATAGACCAGAGACAACCAGGTCAGTGTACAAGTTTGTCAACCAGTCCCTAGCAGCTTAACCAGTGCGTTACCAGCTCTAACCTGGTTAACCAAGATGGTTTATCAGGGCCAACCTCCGCTGGTTTTGATTTAAATCAGCTATTGCCATATATGTGTGTATACCAACCCGTTCTCTGAGCTTCTCCTTCAGTAACAGACTCAGAAGGTTATACGGGACCCTGAACCACACAGGAGCTCCAACGATAAGCACTTTCTTCAGCCGTGCTGGGAATGCACCCTGCAACCAACAAGCAAATGGTTGGACAGATTTTTCTAATTTATTTTGACATCGAAACCCCACAAAAACCCACCAACTCTCAGACACAGGAAAACCGCACACAGATGAATCACAAATCCCACCTTGAGCAAATTTAGGATCTTTTTGCTGAGGTCCAGTTCAAAGTTTGTGTAGTTGGATCCAGCCATGTCATAAATGAAGACCAGTCCATTTCTCTGAGTCTCAAAGCTACAGGAAAGAAAGAGAGAATTATAACGTTGCAACTCACAATAATGAGCCATTTTCTGATGTCAAAATCTCTGGTTTCACACAACGGTCAAAAAGTTTAGAATAATTAAGATTTTTAATGTTTTTGAAAGAAGTCTCTTAAGCTCACCAAGACTGCATTTATTTGATCAAAGATACAGGAAAAACAGAAATATTGTGAAATTTTATTTCAATTTAAAATAACCGTTTTCTATTTTATTATTTATTTACAATGTAATTTATTCCTGTGATGTAAAGCTGAATTTTCAGCATTATTACTCCAGTCTTCAGTGTCACATGATCCTTCAGAAATCATTCTAATATGCTGATTTGCTGCTCAAAAAACATTTCTGATTATTATCAATGTTTAAAACAGTTGTGCTGCTTCATATTTTTGTGGAAACCATGATAATTTTTATAGGATTCTTTGATGAATAAAAAGTTAAAATAAAAGTTTAATAAAAAAATAAATAAATAAACATTGACCCCAGACTTTTGAAAGGTAGTGTATAATGGTTACCTCTCAACAGCTCGGTCCAGTAGGTAGAACAGGGCCTGAAGAACCACGTGGTTTCCAGTTTTGCTGGGATGGTGCAGTTTAGCTGTGTACAGGGCGATGGATGCACCAGACGGGTCCCGGACACCCTGATACCAGAACACAATGTAAACCATCTCAAAATCTCATTTTTAAATGTTTACACATTTAGTCGTCTCAGCTCTTTGGAGTACTAGTGTACTACTTTGTACTGCATACTAAACGTTGAAACAGGATGCGATATGCAATGATAAATGCTTCAACAAACAAAATTGCTGTCACACAACCTCACTTGATTGCATGTTTAATTCATGAATTTAGAATGGCGTTCAATTCATAAGCAATTCATAAATAAATACCATAGTTTTCAAATTTTGTAAAACTTTGTGCAAATTCTGAATTAAATAAAATAAAAATAAGAATAAAATGAATGCATGAATAAAGGAATGAATAACTAAATAAATGAATATCCAAATATACAGTAAAATGCTCTACCAAATAAATATGGTAGTATTACATTTTTAGTAGTCTTTTTAAACAGACTACTAAAAATGTAAATTTTCTAAAAATGTAATTTTTTTTTTTTTTTTTTGTACAAATTTGGAATTAACAAAAACTATAATAATAAAATAAAAACAACAAAATAAATTAATATATGAATGAAGAAATTAATGAATAAATAATAAATGAATAAATTTCCAAACATACTGTAGTATGCTCTTCCAAACAAATAATACAGTGGTTTTAAATTTTTAATCCAACTTTGTGCATTTTCTGAATTAAAAATCAAATCAAATCAAATAAGGTCAGGACAGTTGATATCACCTCCTGGAACAAAATAAGTGCAGGACATCTCTGGGTAGTAGTTTTAATTGTGTACACACGGGGGCAGAATAGAGCGTCTCACTGAGTTGTGAAGGATGACTCACTTCAACACGTCCGATCAGTAAAGAAACATTATATTTATCTCTGCCATTCAGTAAGACACTAAATCTGGTTTATTCGCTTTCAGCTGACCCATTTCTGTATGTGCATGCACACAGCTTTAGCATTTATTAAATATTTATGTCAATAAGATATTCCAATAATCTGATGACTCATGAGATACACAGGACTTGTGTGCATCTCTCTGGGTTATAAATACAGATGGCAGGATGTGAGGAGAGAAGACAAGAAGATGAGGAGGATTAATGAAGTATCGGATGAACCAAAGGGGTCCTGCCTCCGCAGCGTCCAATCAGATTTCAGAATGTACACTTATCTGGCAAATAGGAAAGCAGCACAAGGCAAAATGAGTTAAAATATTTGAAGAATGAATTTTGCAGACTCTGTCTTGACCTGGTTATAATAACTGGCTGAAAGTTGAAGTGAAATTTGGATTAGTGATTCTGCAGCTGTATCGTTGTGGAAATGAAATGAAGCAATGCATTTTTTTTTCATTTGTGAAACGTTGACCTCATTTCCCAGATTTAAAGAGCATAAACAGCCCTTCTGAAAATACGGCCCTGATGTGATATGAACTTACCAACACAGTGAACTTCCCACTCAACAGCTCAGAGCGTAACGGCTCCTCGTGAGGCTGCAGTTTGACAATGCCCTCCCTCAGACGTGTCTCCTGTAAGAGAAACAGAGATATATTTATTATGTTTCATATTTATCTTACATGTTTTATGAAGGGGTTTATTTTGTGATAATGATCAACTAATTAAATTAATTATATGCCTTTTATTAATCACTTGTCTACTAAACATTATTTTATTTTATTTAATTTTGTTTAATTTTTTTATATTTTCAGTTTATATTTATATTTATATTTTAATGTATTCTATACACACAAAATAAATAATAAAATAAAAACAAAAATATTTTAATACAAATAAAATATTATAAAATAAAAAAATAAATAAATAAATAAATAAATAAATAACATAACATAACATAACATAACATAACATATAACATAAAATAAAATAAAATAAAATTATATAATATAAAGCCACTATCATATGGGTTCCCAAAGTTTCCTAATGAATTTCCATAACATGCAGCCAGACACTCTTGGTAATCGCTATATACAATTTTTTGTCAAGCCAATAACCTACATTAACCTTGAAGTGAAATATTAAAGACAGAGAGAGAGAATAAATCAACATCACTCTACTGTTTGGGTAAAGTCTTTCTGGGCTGATTTTCGCTCCTCGTGTCTGGATTACTGATATCAGGAATGAACGCTTGTTTCTGTGAACATAGAAGTCAGCTTATGTTCTGAACACGTCCTCGCCTGAACCCTAAAAATACAGAGTTCTGGAGAACCAAAGCTTAAATCTGCTGCACACAGAGTCAGACCTGAAAACCTCCCAGACGCCATGCAGATCTTTACTGAGTGAATTAACTACAGCCCAACCCAGACACACACAACAGCAGTCCCTGCTCAAACCAGATTTACAAACTAATTTCATTCTGAATTAACATCTGAAACAAAACCTGCTCATTTTAAGTTCAGTTGCACTTTATAAATCTCTGTCCCTGTACACTTCAGTTGCTCTTAAATAGATCTGATTATAACTGGTATAAAATTAACCCTAAAAATAAGGCTGTCAATTTAACATGCTAATTCAGTGTCATTAATTATAAAATAAATATTTTATAATAGTAGGCAAGCTATAGGCTTATATTCAATAATTTTGAAATAAAACAAACATAAAAATATGACTTCTAAAACCACTTTTGTCTATCAATTGCCATTAAAAATGTATATTTTAAAAAAATAATTCAATTAAAAATTGTACCTGAAACTTAAACCTACCAAGAACAAATCTTATTTTTAGGGATGCACCGATGTATCGGCCACCGATATTTATCGGCCAATTTTTGATTAATTTAGAGCCATCGGCATATTGGAAATAGCATGAAAAGGGCCTATACCGATGGTTTAATTAACTGCATGGAGACAATGAGTTGCATGTCTGTTGCAAGATCCAACCGTTTTCTCTGAGCAGGATAATTAAACACTTGCCAAAACAAAATAAAATCTGTACAAAATATATGTGAAATGACCACGCTCAGCTGTAAATTCATCATAGGTAAGTCAAAATGGCGATTCACCATTATGCGTTAGTATGCGTCAGTGAACGGACAAAACAGAATAAAATAGGCTACATAAAAAACGAATAGGCCTACACACAAAATATATTTTGTTTCATTAACAAATTAATACGTAACATCAACCTTCACATAGGCTATATCAGTAATAATAAAACGATGTGCGATTTGACATTATCGAATATATTGCAAAAATCAAACAAAAGACACAATGCACGCATACATTACGTAAAGAAGTCCAGTAGGTTAGACTAGTGCACCTGCGAGTGCGTTCTTTCACTGCGTGATTCAGTATCAACATGTATGAAGAATGATCAAAAAATTCAAGATATGGGGGCAGAAAATGTATATATTTATATCATTTTGTATAGTTAACAATATCACACGAAGATCGAGCGCTGTTTTCTTGCTCTAAAAATCATCATGATTACAAATGTGATTTTATAACAGTTCAATAAACAAGTTAATATTAAGAGACTTACGTTTTAGACACCATATAGCCTGTTTTTGCTCTGTTTCACCAACAGAAATAACTCCAAACACAGCCAAAGCACTGTTTTGCGTCTCTGAGCAACATGATGGTGTTTTTTTCACGAATGAATCAACCGTTTTGATTCGGTTCAATCGCAATGACTCACTCATTAAAAGTTACTTGATGCCACCTACTGGCGGTTTTCACATTCACGTTTGAAGTATTTTTTGTTTTTTAAATAATTTCAAATATCAGTATTCAGCATTTTATGTATCAAAACATTATTTATTCATTTGTAACTGCAGGTTAAAGCATTCCATGTCCCTCAGAGCTGCATTAAACAGTGGGTAAATATATCTATTCCACTTTAGATGCAGCTTCTGTGTTTCCTCTGCATTGCAAAGATTAATTTTGTTGATACTGATTTCATTTGTTTGGTAACAACCCAAATGTCTTATTATACTAATTGACTGAATAAATGTAAGAATTTGACTCAAAAGGTGATGCACATTTTTAGAAAAAAAATGGCTTTATAAAGGTAAAAATTCCCATAAAAGGTAAAAATTAATTTAAACTTAATTAAAGTTACATTAAAATTAATATCTATCACTGCTGTGAACTGACCACCACACAGAATATGAAAAATATCAAAAACTTTAGGAGTCAGCTGTCCACAGTAGTCCTTAAGATATCAGCACAATAACACGCTCAGCAAAATATAGTCTAATTATCGTTATCGAAAAAATCCCAGAAAATATTGAGATACCTTTTTTGTCAATATCACACACCCCTAACAAGAACAGATATGTTCAAATACCGATTCTGCCTGGAGAGAACCAGTCGATTATTTTTTTCCGTTTTTAAGCCCTCCTTTATGTAACTGACCAGTATCGGCATCGGTATCGGCCAATAGTTGTTTGTTAAAATCGGTATCGGCCATAAAAAAATCCTATCAGTGAATCCCTACTTATTTATTTGCCCTAAGGATATCTTTTTCTAAGGATATTTCTGTCCTTAAGTTTTTATAAATAAAACATGTTTTTGTTAATTAATTCAATTAATCACTATTTATCAATTTATTTAATTTATTATTATTTTTATGTTTTATTCCCAGTCCAAGAAGGGAACAGATATTTCTATCCTCGTGGTTTTTTTTTTTCTCTCTCAGCAATTCTGTTTTTAAAATATAAATATTAAAGTTGTCAAGACGCACACTCACCCTGTAGCTGTGAAAAAGCTCGATTGCTCGCAGAACATCAAACTTGCGGGCCATCAGAAACTTCACAGCCACGTCCCAGGACAATGGCGAGACGCCGTGTTGGGATGTCCATTTGTTGATTTCCTCCAAAAACTGCTTTGTGGCCTGAGAAAGAAAGAAATAAATGTTACATTTTCATTACTATGGTACATTTTGGTCACACATGCAAAATCACCAGCTGCCACCAACCGAATACAGGTACATTTTGTGCTTTGGCGAGCACACAGTCTGCGCCGCAGAGACCTGCACTAGTGTGTCCGTCAGGGGCTTTGAGTAGGTTTACAAAAGATTTACAGTCAAAACACTATGTTCTCAGTCATTTCCTGACAACTATAAACACTCACATACAAACAAGACCATAAGAGAGCGAGGAAGGAGATGTAGAAAAAACAGAATGATGTTTGGATCTGGAAAGCTCAGAAGATCCAGATAGGGAAGCAAGAGGCTTTTGCATCAGGCTTTGCTCATTTCATATCAAACACTGACGAAATCAAGCTAAACCGCATTAAATGAACTCTCTATAGGAGAGATGCTGATGCAAATCACCTGACAGCAACTTCAGGTCGTCTCAGAACTGATTTGCATATGTTTTCAATGCATTCTGGGAAACTGCCTCCACTCGACTCACAGGAAACACATCACATGGCTCCAATGTCTTCATTCCTATTGGTTAAACCTTTCTAAACATTTTTGGACAAGCCAAGGGAGATCAGGCTTTTTGTGCAATACATATGTCCAGTTCAATATAACAGGATATTTACTCAACATACTGGACTAATGCCATCAGCTATACAGATGTCTGAAACTATTCTTCAGAAATCTGTGAAAATAAAGCTTACCTGTTCATTTGACCTGATAGCCAAATATAATACCAAAAAAAATAAAAAATAAATAAAATAAACTCGGTCTCTCTCCAGAGGTTCCATTCCACCCGCTTGCACAACACCGTATCCTTAAAAGGACAGATAAGCAGCATATCCAGACAGACAGGCCTGAATTCTGCAGAATTCACCTCTATGAACTATGCTGTTTCACAGGCCGCAGTTTAATCTCCACAAAGTTCTTGCTCATGGCCTGCCAGTGAACTCTGAACATCATGCATATTAAATGGTCTTGATTTGTTTTGAGCAGTGAAGCTGCCCTCGCTTCTAAACAAAAATTTTGCATCCTGCGAGTTCTTTGGTTTCCCAGCATGCACGACGCATTTGAGGTCTTCCCCATAACATCTCAATGACTTTCAGCTTCACGCCTTAAGAAGATTGGGTAATTCTGAACACACACACGTATGTATATATGTATATATGTATGTATGTATGCATGCGTGTATATTTTATCTATATATATATATATATATATAGTTATTTTGTCTTGTGGAATATATCTAAATATAAATAAATATATCTAAATATAAATATAAAATAAATATATATCATATTTGTGACATCATCAGAAATAATTTTGTAAATTGCTTTTAATTTTATTTTTTATATCCAGTACTGCCCTGACATTACAACAACAAAAATGTTCAATTATTATTATATAAAACATATATATATATATATATATTTTTTAATGGGCAGCATTAGAAAGAAAAGATTGTAATAAATAAAATAATATATACAAAATATAAATAAGATCTATTTTATATCTACTATGAAAAGACAAAATATAGTATGTATATATAGTATATAGTATATAAAAATATTTCAATCTTACAAAAATATTTTTTTTGATAATATGGCCCAAAGTGATGTTTTATATAATCATCATCATTATATAAAACATATTTACATTTTTATATTTTGAGATGTATTTAAAAAAAAAGACAAAAATATAATAATATAAAAACATCAAATAAGACTTTTGATAGGCAGTACGACATATTTTTAAAAATAAATCTTACAAAACGATTTTGTAGGATTTATTAATACCCATAAAACATTAATTATTTTATATATATATATATATATATATATATATATATATATATATATATATTAGTAATAATTATTATTATATAATAATATAATTATTATTATAATTATATGGGGGGGGGGGAATCATAATTTTTAAATATATTTTTCCTGATTCTGTAAGAGTATCCCTTACAAAAATTAACCATGGTTTTACTACAAAACAAAAATAATACAAATTTTAGAATGGTTATTGCAGCAAAACGATGGTAACCACAAATTAACCATAGTTTAACCATGGTATTTGTAGTAAAACTGTGGTTATACAAATGTCAATCAATCTGCCAAAAAAACATGGCTACTACACTTTTACCAAAGTAAAGCCATGGTTAATTTTCATAAGGGATACTTGCACAGACTATGTCAGCATCATCACTTCTCTCTACTTTGGCATCAGTCAGCTCTGAACAGGAAGAAAAACACGTCATGAACTGGACCCAGGTCTCTTCTTTCTCTTTGCTTCTACATTCCCTGTGTGAGTTTCTCCAATGGAAATGCTTTTAGCAGCTCATGTCCCTCAGGACCAGGAGAGCCGGACACAGCCAGTCTGACATCTAATTACTCTCTCACATTCATCCAGCAGGATCCAGCAGCCCCGATAAGCCCACGTCCCCACGCTGCGTCAGAGGCGGGACCCCGGAGTGTCATTCACTCACTCAGCCATGATTCCTGCGCGTTTGCACAGGCAGAGACCGGCGATAAGACACTGACTGCTGACCGGCGAATGGATGAATGAATGGACGGATGGATGGACGACTGGGGGTTTATTTAAATGAGATTCCACAGCAGGATGGAGGAGACAGAGAGGCCTTGTTAAAGAAATCAACAGACGCACACTTTCCCCACTTATTAAAACAGGTTACTGAGGCTTTACAAGTCATTCATGACATTTTAGTACAAGCAAAACTATTCAAAGATTTGCAAAACATTTGCACGACTTACACACATTCCTGCTGAAAGTGACCTATAAATAACTAGCAGACTTATATAATGACCATTTCCTGTTTTAGTCTGTGTATAGTACAAAACTGCTCTCCCACCAACCTGCTTCATAAGCACACATTAGAAACGTGTACATGAGTGCATGAGATTAAATATTAAATGCGTTTTTGAGTGTTTCATGCTTCATATTTCATTGCTGTCATTATTTACTCACTCTAATGTTATCCCAAACACATCTGACTTTCTTTTAAGCAAAACAAAAGGTGAATTTTTGAAGAAACAAATGATCTTGATCAGTGTTTTCAATATATATATATATAAAATTTTTATATATTATATTTATGTGGGTATACATTTATATTATGATTATTTCATGGTTTAAAGCAGCTTCATACATGCAAAACAAAACATTTTTTGATGCATTTTGTTATGTCAGTTTCTCAACTACTCTCTGAGGTTATTTACAAATGCATTTGGCAGCCGCTTTTATCCAAAGCAGCGTATACTTCACTGAAGCAATATATTTTTATCAGTTTATCATGTTAATTTAGCTGGGATTCTAACCCATTATCCTGATAAAAAAAAAAAATATATATATATATAAATATTTAATATATATAAAAAAGAAAATGATTGCTGTCAAACAATTAATCGTGATTAAAATAAAGTAAATAAAAGTTTTAGTTTACATAATACGTGTGTATACTGTGTATATTTACTTGCATATAAATTCACACACATGCATGTATATATTTAATATGTTGAGAAAGAAAATATATGTTTATATATTAAATATATTTATATACAATATAATTTATATGAATATAAATATATACATGTAAATATTTTCAAATCATATACTGTATGTGTGTGTATTTATATATAAGTTACATAATAAATATACACAGTATACACAAATATATTACGCAAACAAAAACTTATTTTGGATGCGATTAATCGCATTAATCGTTTGAAAGCACGAATTAAAATGTTTTTATAATGTTAAACAAAGTTACAATACTGTTTATAATATATTAATTATGATCCGTTAAAAATAGTTACATACCGTTTTAAAAACACAGTTTTCATGTTTACTTTTTTGTAATCTAACAAGTATTAATTTTAAAGGTTTACTATTTTCATATTTTTATTTCCTATATTTGTCCAACTGCATTTAATTTAATAAAAACCGTACCCATAACTCTGATAACAAGGTACTTTGGTCTGAACTAAGATTACCACGGTAAACCACTGTAAAGGGTGTTCCGGTCAACCGGACAGTGTCCCGGGGTTGCTAAGCAACAGAACCGCTGGAACAGAGAATCGGCTTTAACCGGATTGTGACGGTATTTCATACCTGCTCCTCCTCGGCGCTCAGGCGGCCCGCCATCCTCTGCTCTCCCGCTGGAGGATCTTATTGAAGCTCACACAGCTGTTTAGATCGGACTGTAGAGATCAGACCGGGCTTTTTTTTTAGGCCCGTTAGCAGCGATCAGGCTAACAGCAGCAGCAGCAGCGCGAGACTCGCGCCGTTTTCCGCTCGAGAGGCCCGCCGCTTCAGCACGGCGCGTTCATGATCCGGTCCCGGTTCGGTTGGATCCACACACACACATATATATATATATTTACACACATACACTAATGGTGCTCCAGCGGAGCTTCGGTCCGCCCGCCTGTGTGACGAAGCGAGAAATTCATCACAGTGCTCCGTCGAAAGTCGTCGAAGGCCGGTTCGTTTGTTTGGAGGTATGATATTATATTAAACGATCGGCTCCGCGTCATCCGGGAGCTTTTAACGCGAGAAGGCGACTGAAGATCAGACGCTCCTGAAAAGCAGCAGCAGTGAAAGATGAAAGATGACGCTCCCTCTGCTGACCACAATGGAAGACTGCAAACTGAGCGACGCTCCTCCTCTCCATTCATAAAAACCTAGAGCAGTCCGAGTCATTGGAGCGAATCGGTTCGTTTGGACGGCTCCTTTCAGTGGACTTGTTCAAAAACTGATTCTTTTTTGTATTTTTTTACATTTATGTTTTAAGTATTTAGATGAGTTCCTGTACGTGTTATTTGTCTAGTGAAATACATGTTTAGTTTTACATTTACACTTATCAGAATCAGAAGAAGCAATCAGAATCAATAAGAATCAATAGAAGCAATCAAAACCAACAAAAGTGCAATGATATGCAAGTGCTATGACAAGTCTCGGTTAGCCTAACGCAGTACACGTAGCAATATTTATATATCAGTTTTAAAAGGTATGTTGTCTTGTTGCATTTGTATGATTCCAAGTGAGCCGAGTGATTTGCGAATCACTTTTAAATATTTAAGAATGATTCATTCGCGAATCGGACTTCGTTCACACACCCACACACACACACACACACTTGTTTCGCTATCCTTGTGGGGACTTCCATAGGCGTAATGGTTTTTCTACTGTACAGACCGTATTGCCCTACACCAACTCTACACCTAAACTTAGCCCTCACAGGAGACTTTTTGCAATTTTAGATTTTCAAAAAACTTCATTCTGTGTGATTTATAAGCTTCTTTACCCGTGGGGACCTCAATTAGGTCCCCACCGTGACACGAGTCCATATGAGTCTGTGTGTATTCAGGTTTAAGTCCCCACCTGAATAGAAAAACAGGTACACACACACACACACACACACACACACACACACACACACACACACACACAGAGTCTGGTCAGCTATCCTTGTAGGGACTCTCCATAGGCGTAATGATTTTTATATTGTACAAACTGTATTTTCTATTGCCCTACACCAACCCTACACCTAAACCCACCCCTCACAGGAAACTTTGTGCATTTTTACTTTCTCAAAAAAACTCATTCTGTATGATTTATAAGCTTTTGTACCCATGGGGACCTCAATTTAAGTCCCCACCGTGACACGAGACCCCATGAGTCTGTGTGTATTCAGGTTTAAGTCCCCACCAAGATAAATAAACCTGTACACACACACACACACACATTTATTCAGTTATGTAAATGATAACATATTCTAATGTTTTCATAACTAACTAAAAGTAAGTTTTCTAAGTACATAAACCCCCATTCTATTTTTGTACTTGTACTTTTTTGTACTTTTATATAGAATAACAGTTCAAAATAAGATATATATTTAGAATATTTAAGCACGTTGTTTAGTAAAATGTGCATACATAGATATATTGGGGACTTACAACATATATAATATTTAGCTTATTTTTGAGGTCAACTTTGTTCTTAAACTACAGCTAAATATAGATCACAGCAATATTTGATGTCTGTATTTTTTAACTGAAAGTTTCCATTCTGTACAGATATCATTGTGGGTGCTATGTTGTAAAAATCTTACTGTTTAAACCTGACGCAAGAAAATCTGCCAAGAAACTGAGCCGATAAAACAACAAAGAGCTTCCTGTGGGCGGGTTTCCATGCATGGGCTAGAATGACTGACAGGAGAGCATTCATGACATCATGCTGGAAAAATGCACACAAGTGCTTTCGCTTTCAGAGAGGAAATTCACACTCAATGACCTAGCCCCAAACTAAACTATACACACAAAAAAAAAACATCTCCAAGTTAGGCAAAACAGGATTTGAGAAGCTGCAAGTCTCAAAAACTAGAGAGCATTTTTGGCACACTTTATGTTTTGAGTAGGCCTAGGCTGTTGATGTACTTTATTGATTGACAGGTCTTACTCAATGTCTGTCATGAGTGATCCGGGAAGTCTGATCTAGGCTGACAGGTGCTGTGAGTTCCTGGAAAGCAGCGACTGACTAATAACCAAACTCTCCGATTACGCTCTGGTTTTCTGCGGGAAGTGACCTAGTGGTTTCAAATCAACGAAAGCAGCCTAACTCTAACCGCCTGCACATCTGTGTATGAGGTGTTTGACATTCAACCAGAAGAGATTTTGATGATGCCAGCCTTTCCTCGGCAAAGCTAAAAACTCAGTGCTGTTACAAATGATGCCAATAGAAATGAGACATTATTTAGTAGTAGTATTATTGTTTTTATACATGTCCGTATATATCAAACAATATTATATTAATTATAATTTATATAACTGATTATACTTTTATTATATAATTGTATATGTAATATATACAATCGTTCAGAAGCTGGTCGGAAAGATTGTTTAATGGTTTTGAAAGAAGTATCTTATGCTTTTTTATTTGATCAAACAGTAATATTGTGAAATATTACCCTAGTGAAAAAATAGTATACTTAAGTACAATTTATTCATATGTACTTTAGTATAACTAAATATATTTGTGGCACACTATAAATTGGTATACTTAAAGTCTGCTAAATTGGAACAACTAATTTTGTACTAAATGTATTTTAGTTGTGCAAAAGCAGTGCTGAAGTTCAACTGTTGTATTAAATATACTTTGTGCTAAAGTGGAACTATTCCAAGTATACTTAAGTACGCTTTAAATATCCACTCTATTTAATTTTTGAAATGCAGAATTCAATCAGCATAAACTTCAAATGTATTTTGGAGACATTACAATTGCAATTAAATTACACTGTAAAGTGTTGCACATACATTAATATTATACTAATAACAAAATGAGGTCATGCTATCCCTTACTTTTAGTGACTTTAAAATGCATTGCAATGGCATTCCAGAGAACATCGGACACAAACATTTGAACGTTGGCTGAAGGAAACACTGCAGACTGGATTCGAACTCGGGTCGCTGCCACACGTGCACTCGCTTTACCAGATGCGCCACCAAAGCATATTCTGTTACAAATAGTTTTACAAATACTACTATAAGTAAACTGGGTTTTTTTCCATCAGTGAGAGCACAAATTATATGAAAAGACTTAATATAGGCGCAGTAAGCCTGGAAATAAACGTACCTGTATAGAACACGAAAGTGCGTTAAACTTGAAGCTGTTGAAGTCAACGGACACAACATTAGATATCATCTGCAGAATGTTTTGCTTCCCTTTTACCTGACATGATCTGTCATTAACGCTGCAGGAAACAATTGGATAAACCGGCATAACATTAGTTTTATTCTTGTGAATGCACTAAAACACAGACAGTTCGTTGGTGGAAGAATGTGAACGTACTGCTTATGTTTCAGTGCATGCGGAAGGAATAAAACCATCCGGTAACATCTTGCACGCTTCAACTCTCAATGCACTGTTCAAATGTTAATGTAAAATGCAATGAAATGTTTTGTCGGTTTGACGGTCTCGCAGTACGCTGTGGATTTATATGTGATGTATGAATTGAAATTATTTTAATATATTTTGTTACTTTTCATGTAGTTAACGTCTCTGAATTTATTTGACATTTTAAATTTTAGTGTAGTTTTGAGGGCTGGTCAGGATCATTTTAATAATTCGTTTAATAATTCATAATATTCTGACAGCCCAAAGAGCTGCAGTCCACATTTCCAAGTGCAACGTTGTCGTTTTCCGTACGGGACATTAAAGAACCATTAATGGAAAAAAGTGTGTTGGTACAGGTGCATTGGAGTGTATTGGGAATATACTAAAGTAATACACCTTCTGATCAAGTTTGTGAATTCCTTTCACCATTTCAAATCCATGACTATATGTTGTTTACATATCTTTACTTTTGTAACTACTTTATATGTGACCATGTACTACAAAACCAGTCATAAGGGTCAATTTTTTTTTTTTGTTTTTTAAACAAGCTTTCCATTGATGTACAGGTGCATCTGAATAAATTAGAATGTGGAAAAGTTAATTTATTTCAGTAATTCAACTCAAATTGTGAAACTCGTGTATTAAATAAATTCAATGCACACAGACTGTAGTTTAAGTCTTTAGTTCTTTTAATTGTGATGATTTTGGCTCACATTTAACAAAAACCCACTATCTCAACAAATTAGAATACTTCATAAGACCAATAAAAAAAAAAAAAACATTTTTAGTGAATTGTTGGCCTTCTGGAAAGTATGTTCATTTACTGTATATGTACTCAATACTTTGGTAGGGGCTCCTTTTGCTTTAATTACTGCCTCAATTCGGCGTTGCATGGAGGTGATCAGTTTGTGGCACTGCTGAGGTGGTATGGAAGCCCAGGTTTCTTTGACAGTGGCCTTCAGCTCATCTGCATTTTTTGGTCTCGTTGTTTCTCATTTTCCTCTTGACAATACCCCATAGACTCTCTATGGGGTTCAGGTCTGGTGAGTTTGCTGGCCAGTCAAGCACACCAACACCATGGTCATTTAACCAACTTTTGGTGCTTTTGGCAGTGTGGGCAGGTGCCAAATCCTGCTGGAAAATGAAATCAGCATCTTTAAAAAGCTGGTCAGCAGAAGGAAGCATGAAGTGCTCCAAAACGGGTGCAGTGACTTTGGTTTTCAAAAAACACAATGGACCAACACCAGCAGATGACATTGCACCCCAAATCATCACAGACTGTGGAAACTTAACACTGGACTTCAAGCAACTTGGGCTATGAGCTTCTCCACCCTTCCTCCAGACTCTAGGACCTTGGTTTCTAAATGAAATACAAAACTTGCTCTCATCTGAAAAGAGGACTTTGGACCACTGGGCAACAGTCCAGTTCTTCTTCTCCTTAGCCCAGGTAAGACGCCAGGTAAGACATTGTCTGTGGTTCAGGAGTGGCTTAACAAGAGGAATACGACAACTGTAGCCAAATTCCTTGACACGTCTGTGTGTGGTGGCTCTTGATGCCTTGACCCCAGCCTCAGTCCATTCCTTGTGAAGTTCACCCAAATTCTATAATCGATTTTGCTTGACAATCCTCATAAGGCTGCGGTTCTCTCGGTTGGTTGTGCATCTTTTTCTTCCAGACTTTTTCCTTCCACTCAACTTTCTGTTAACATGCTTGGATACAGCACTCTGTGAACAGCCAGCTTCTTTGGCAATGAATGTTTGTGGCTTACCCTCCTTGTGAAGGGTGTCAATGATTGTCTTCTGGACAACTGTCAGATCAGCAGTCTTCCCCATGATTGTGTAGCCTAGTGAACCAAACTGAGAGACCATTTTGAAGGCTCAGGAAACCTTTACAGGTGTTTTGAGTTGATTAGCTGATTGGCATGTCACCATATTCTAATTTGTTGAGATATTGAATTGGTGAGTTTTTGTTAAATGTGAGCCAAAATCATCACAATTAAAGGAACCAAAGACTTAAACTACTTCAGTCTGTGTGCACTGAATTTATTTAATACACGAGTTTCACAATTTGAGTTGAATTACTGAAATAAATGAACTTTTCCACGGCATTCTAATTTATTGAGATGCACCTGTATGGTTTGTTAAGATAGGACAATATTTGGCCAAGATACAACTATTTGAAAGTCTGGAATCTGAGGGTGCAAAAAAATCTAAATATTGAGAAAATCGCCTTTAAAGTTGTCCACATGGAGTCCTTAGCAATGCACATTACTAATTAAGTTCATATATATTCACGGTAGGAAATTTACAAAATATTTCATGGAACATGATCTTTACTTAATATCCTAATGATTTTTGGCATAAAAGAAAAATCGATAATTTTGACCCATACAATGTATTTTTGGCTATTGCTACAAATATACCCGTGCTATGACTGGTTTTGTGCTCCAGGGTCACATATGTATGTAAAGCTGTTTTGCAACCAATCAAAATTGTGAAAAGCACTATTTGAAGTGTGGTTAAATAATTGAAAAGGTAAAATTCATAACTATACAAAGTACTGCATCATTATGAATTATTATTATAATTATTTGCAACTCAAAACATTTCTTTTTATCTAAACTATTTTTATACTCAACAAGTAGAACTGAAATACAATGTATTGTATTGTACATTTAATCATAACAGGTCAACAGAAAATTTAAACTAAAATAAATTACTGAAGTATTACTTCAATATTTCACAAATTAAATAGTTTTATCCCCCATTGTTACATTTGCACTGTAGGCAAAAGTTGTGTTTGGAAACTGCCCTTACAGCACCTGTTAGCAGAAACATACTGGATGTTTCAATTCATACCTCACATTTTCTTTGGTTTGCCCAAAAAGAAAGTCTTAAAAAAAGAAATTAAAAACAAAATTACACACCATCATCTTAAAATAATCGAATCATTCTCAGATTTGAAATACATGGTGAGACTTGTGTCTTTAGCTGTAATGAGTTTCTAGACTCTAAAGGTTTCTTCTGAAAAATGTGCCAAACCTGCAACACAGATTCCCAATTGTGTGCACTCTACCAAGTTCAGATGTTTAGCAAAAGTACAGCCAAACCGATTGTTGGTGAATTTCACAGGTCGTGAAAGTTAGGTGAGAAGAGACTGACTTATCAAGCCCCCTTCACTGAACACACTGTAGCCTATATTTAGGCCGATGTTAAAATCACATTATTACAATACTTAAGACACTTTTAAGGGGTGAAGGAACAAACAAATATCAATACACAGAATGTGATATTGTCTCTTGTGCCATAGATTTAGGTGAGAACTCATACAGCGGCCTTGTTTACTTAAATGATATAACAACATACAATACAAACAATCCCCATAGACATTATATGGCTTTCATACAGCTACAGAATCTTAAGATGAGTTGCTTCATTCATCTCTTATTGACACTAATTGTTGGGATGAGTGAGCATGGACATGTCATTGGGGTTATGAAGTGGCGTCCTCTTTCAAAGGTTTCGTCCAGTTAGTTTATATGGGTATGTATGTGTGAAAATCACTTTTAACAATTTTCAAACATGTTGTAGATGGAATTAAGAACCTAGCCAGTGTACTTTCTTAAAGATGTATATATTTCATCATTCCCCAAATGCATTTGTAAAAAGTATAGTATTTTACAAATTAATTTGTAGTGCACTAAGTTTGTGTTTGGTGAAAGCATGAAATAACTATTTAGAATATATTTTCAGTTAGTATAGGCACGTCAATCTATTTTTCGTATGCTTATCATGAAATAAATATATTTTAAATGCAATTAAGTATATTTATTTTTCACTAAGGTACTACAATTTTAAATAACTGTTTTCTATTTTAATGTGTTTAAAATGTAATTTATTTCTGATGCAAAGCTGAATTTTCATCATTACTCCAGTCTTCAGTGTCAGAAATCATGATTCAGAAATCATGCTAACATGCTGATTTGATTCTCAAGAAATATATCTGATTATTATCAATGTCAAAAACAGTTGAGCTGTTTAATATTTTTGTGGAAACCATGATACATCTTTTTCATGATTCTGTGATGAATGGAAAGTTCAACACAACATTTAAACATTTGTGAAAGTCACTTTGGATCAATTTAATGCATCCTTGCTAACCAAAAATATACTTAAAAATAAAATCTTTAAAAAAAAAAACTTTAATTTCTTAAAACAATAATAATAAAATAAAATTTACTAACCCCAAACTTTAATCAATGTGCACTTATAAGCAAGCAAATTTCAGACGTTCAAAAATATTTTAGACAAAGGGATAAACAAAACAGACAGTAAAACTTTATTGGTCATAACACAAATTTAAAAAAAAATATTCATATGCTTCTTCACCAGCTGAATCTTAATGATCTCATCTTCTACAGAAAAGATCGAATTAAAAAGCTATATATAAAATCCAATGAAGATGCGTGACTAGAGTATGTGAATTCAGCAGAGCATGAGGGTCTACTCTCATTTATACCTATGTTTCCTAAAATAATATCTGCAAAAAAGCAGAATAGTTTCATTTTTGCGATTACGGTTACAGAAATAGTTCCATCTGAGTTACTTAGAACTGAATAGCAATTTTAAATATAGCAATTAAAAACTCATTGACATCAGTTTTCTCCTGAAATGAGATCATCTTCGCGGTCATGCGCAGACTTGAGAAAAGTGCTCTCTAAAGCAGTTCAAGCAGAAGTCCTCAGACCTCCATGCTCTCTTTCTGAGAGCTGTGAGAGTTCTCCAGCTGTGTCTCTGGTGTGGACAGGTGTTCCAGTTCATATCGGCCGTTTTGGTCGGCCGGACGAACTTCTGTAGAGGTTTTCTTGTGCTCCAGGATCTGCTGAAGCTGATGGCTAGCATAATCAGGCTTGCTGGTGAGGGGACACTGTGGCACCTCAATGCCCAAGATATCTGCCACCATATAGGGTCTGAGCCAGCCGACCAACGGCGTGCTGCCAGGGGTGTAGTGGGTCTCCTTGTGGTAGAAAAGAAGCCCATCCACCTAGAAGAGAGGAACACAGTTTGAGTTCATCTATGCCAGGGCTAATCAGTACGAGAGTTTCACTTCGCATATGCAACCAAAAATAGATGTGCAAACTATAAAATGTATTTAGGAGCATGTGTGTAAATAAAAAAGTCCTTAAAAAGTCTAAAATATAAAGTTTCTGCAGCTTTAAATAGGAATATAAGTAATACCATAATTAATTAGTGCTGTCAAACGATTAATCGCATCCCAAATAAAAGTTTTTGTTTACGTAATATATGTGTGTACTGTGCATATTTATTATGTATTTATAAAGACACACACATACAGTATACATTTTGAAAATATTTACACGTATTTATTTATATTCATATAATTTATATATAAATATGTTTAATATATAAAAATTACATATTTTTCTTAAATATATACATGCATGTGTTTGTATTTATACATAATAAATACACACAGTACACACACATGTATTATGTGAACAAAAACTTTTATTTTGGATGCGATTAATCGTTTGACAGCACTAGTATATATATATAAATACACACACATGCATGTATATATTTAAGAAAAATATGTTATGGTTATATACAATATTAAATATATTTATATAAAATATAAGCTAAATTAATATAAATATAAACATGTAAATACATGTATATATATTTTCAACACATATTGTATGTGTGTGTATTTATATACACATAATAAATATACATAGTACACACATATATATTATGTAAACAAAAACTTTTATTTTGGATGCGATTATTCGCTTGACAGCACTAAATTATTATATACAGTTTGAAGCAGAAATATTTAAAAACATAGTGTACTTTTCTAGTAAATTATATAATTCTGTTAGTAAAAGCCTCCTTGTATCCAGCTCAATCAGTGTTATTTTATAGACTTAGCATGTCAAATAATAGATGTTCTTACTGTAAAGTTGTACTCGTGTGCAAGAGCCGTCTGGATGGACTCTGTTGAACAGCTGATGCTGTTCAGACTCACAAACCGGAACTGCAGAGAGAGAGAACAGACCATGAACCACATACTTCAGCTCAAAGTTCAGCTTTGTTCACAGATGCAGCTATTTCGCTCACTTACAGGATTAATCTTGGAAATTTCAGAAAGACCTTCAACCTCTTCCACTTTAGACTGCAGCCAGTAGAACCGGAACTCTGTCTGTAAAAATACATAAGTTTGTGCTTTTCATTGTAAGAAAAGAATTATGTGCAAACAAACTAGAATTTCAATACCGAAGCATTTATGAAAATTAATTCCACATGCAAAGTGGTTAGCCAGAACATACATTTACATACAATACCATTCAAAAGTTATTTTTGTGATGCAAAGCTGAATTTTCAGTCTTCAGTCTCACATGATCCTTCAGAACTCATTCTAATATGCTGATTTGCTGCTCAAGAAACATTTCTCATTATTAGTGTCGAAAAACACTTTTTTCAGGATTCTTTGATAAAAAGAATGTTCAAAGAACAACATTTATTTGAAATAGCAAACTTTAGTAAAATTATAAATGTCTATACTGTCACTTTTCACCAATTGAGTGTCACCTTGCTGAATAAAAGTAATAATTTTCTTGGAAAAAACAAACAAAAACAAAAAAAGCAAAAAAAATTATTGACCCAAATTGAACAGCAATCATGATACATCTAACACTAAATTTATGATTGCTTTGGTGCAACAAACATAATAAGTACAGTATATTTCAGAGAAATTAATTATATAAAATGGTCCAAAAGTGTAGAATATGTTTATATAAATGTCATTAGAGGAAGTGATCACTCACTGAGCAGTCATACACAGGATGTCCCCTCCAGCACATGACGTCCAGGATGTAGTATGTTCTGTCCACGTCACTGTAGATGCAGTCCAGGATGGTGTAATCTATATAAAACATATTTGTCACTTTATTTTCCGGTATGGTTCAGAACTGCAGTACTCTAGCACACTCTAGTGTGATGAATCTGTAGGACAGGTGCAGAGGTGCAGACCTTTCCCCAATGCAGAGTTGTGTCTGTTGCCGCCGGGAATAAGAGAAGGGAATCGATTGACACAGTAGCCACTTTTGGTGTAAGATGACGTGGATCCCTGAGGATAACATAATAAACATGAAAATTAAACAGAAAATGATGCATCATATACATATAAGCTTTGGGGTTGTTAAGATGTTTTAATGTTTTTGAAAGAAGTCTCTTATGCTCACCCAGGCTAAATTTATTTGATCAAAACTACAGTAAAAATGTAATATGTTTTTACAGTTTAAATAACAACTTTTTATTTTAATATATTTTAAAATTTAATTTATTCTTGTGACGCAAAGCTGATTTTTTTTGCATCATTACTCCAGTCTTCAGTGTCACATGATCCTTCAGAAAAATCATTCTAATATGCTGATTTGCTGTTCAAGAAACATTTCTGATTATTGTTGATCAATATATTTATGGAAAACTGTGATACATTTAATTCAGGAATGTTTGATGAAAAGAAAGTTCAAGAGAACAGCATTTATTTGAAATTGAATCTTTTAACATTATAAATGATTTTACAGTGATTTTAGATCAATTTAATGCATCCTTTCGGAATTAAAGTATGAATTATTTAAAAACAACATTCCTAAACCCAAACTTTTGAACGTTAGTGTATGTCTGATCTCATGATGTTCATGATGGATGGAAAAAGATCCGAACCTTGGAGGCAACAACGAGGGAGCGCTTTCCAACTGGACAAACCACCATCAGCCAATCAGAGCTCAGATCTGCAGGGATGTCCACCAACCACTCTGACAGCATCAGCTGAAAAACAGAAATATAACAGAAACATAAAATATACAACTTTTCTATTAAAAGATTTTTAATTATGTTCCCAGACAGCATTATAATGCATCACTTTTGTAGTATTTTTATTGTAAAATATTTTCATAAGCAGTATATACTTATGCAAGTATCCACTTATAAGTTATTAATAGTATCTTAAAACAAAAACTGTCATATTTCTGCTTTATATAAGCATTTTCCACCCATTTTCTTTAACCCTTAGCAATACCCCCACTGATTTTATTACTGTACCTTTAAGAAAGCTATATATAAATGACTATCTATCACTGTGTTTTCCAGCACTGATTTAAGAGTAAAAGCGGTGGATTTTATTATCAAATACTTATATAAGTCATATATGATTATGTAAGAAGCATTTAGAATTTGTTAAAAGTAGTGCTGTCAAACGATTAATCGCGATTAATCGCATCCAAAATAAAAGTTTTTGTTTACTCAGTAGATGTGTGTGTACTTTGTTTGCATAATATATGTGTGTGTTCTGTGTATATTTATTATGTATACATAAATACACACATACAGTGTATATTTTGAAAATATTTACGTCTATACATATATTCATATAATTTATATTATAAATAAATATATTTAATAAACAAACAACCTATTTTTCTGAACTATACACCTGCATGTGTGTGTATTTATATATACATAATAAATACACACAGCACACATACATATATTATGTAAACAAAAACTTCATTTTGGACACGATTAATCGCGATTAATCGTTTGACAGCACTAAAAAGGCATAATACAAGTTATTTATAAATTCTAAAACCAAAAACGTCGAATAATACAAGCTGTTTTAGCTACTGTACCTTTTAAATTCCTTTTTTAATCTACTATATCTGTGTTTTTAATATATGTACAAGTGTTTTTATGAACCTGGTTGGCATAATGCTTTGGTAGCCTTTTCTTCTGCTCGATCTCCATCCCTTCTTCATCAGCGCTGTTCTCCAGCTGCCGCTGACTCTTCTTCTCTTCATCCTCCTCCTCATCCTCGCTGTCGGCTCTGGTCCAGTCTCCATCAGCCAGCCGACGGGCGTGATTCACATAGTTTAGCCTCTTCCTGCCAACATAATGTATTCTGTCAGTGTCACTGCATCAAAATAACATGTTGAAGGAGGTTGATAACAGCTGCTCTTGTGTTCTGGGTGGTTGTGTAAGGTAACCTCACTCTTTCTGCAGCTCCAGGAACCTCCTGCGCCGTTCACTCTGCTCCAGAACACTGTATTTGCTCTTGTACTGGGCCAGGCGTGGATGGGGAGCAGAAGTGCTGTTTGGTTCTCTAGATACAGAGAAGCTGGAGGAGAGAGCCTGGGTCAGAGCCTCCATGATGGACCTGTGAAAACATACAGGAGTTTAAATCATTTATATGCCATGATAAGTGTATGTAGACCACTAAAGTATTTCCAAAAGCAAACAGAACTCATTTAAATCTCATATGCACAAACACAAAACAAACACCACGTACAGATAAACAGACTGCAGGCAGAGAGTGACAGCAAACACGTGATCACAATCCCATCAGAACTGCTCTTAAAATCCTTTACTCATGGTTTAAAAGAGTAGGCCTAAAACAAACAGCGAAAAACACAAACACCTACTTCTGCAGAGACACACGCGTTCAAACGCAGTGGCGCGCTGACGTCATCACGCCTCATCGCGGCCGACCAAAATTGATCGCTGAGTTCATCTCAAAATCATTTTACGGCGGTTAAAGCTCGACGAATCACAAATTACAATTCTGGTAAAAATGTACATACTGTAAAAATATGCTGCATTAATTCGTCTCCATGAAAAACCTCAATTCTAAAGCATTACAAATAGAATATTTAGTGAAACTAGCGGTCCACGTGTTGCCTATAAGTAATATTAATCATATTTTAAATCTTCACCTTGTTTTCAAACTGACTGAAACGAACGGCGACATCACGTGGTGTCTGTTAGTTTTCTCAGCGACCAATCAGTGATTACTTTGAAAATCTTTTAAAGAAACTCCAATAGCGGATTTCAAACTAATAATTATTTAAAATTTTAATTTTAATGGTTTATACGTTCTTGTGTGCAAATGCCTCAAGTAACCCCCAAAGTCCTGTCAATCAAAAAATAAATGTGTATGAATGGCAGAACAGTGCAGTGTTTCTCATTCAGTGGCAGTAAGTCTAGTTGAGTTATTGTAGTAATTCGGATGAATTTGTCGTGTATTATGAACTGATAACAGGGTTTAGCTCAGATGCTCCAGTTGTTTAGTTGACCGCCGAGCGGCGCCGCACACGCGACTGTGAAGCTCGCGCTAAACTCATTGTTCGGTCGTCGCGTCATGGAAAGAGTTACTGCGTTTGTGCTCAAAGTAAAGAAATAGTTTATGAAAAACTCCTCACGGGCCTGTTGAATCACTTCTCGAAGGGATTATTATGAACACACAGCGGTCTGAACTGGATCTGTGGATTATAAAGATGCTTTAGATGTACTTTTGTTGGCGGAATGCAAAGGATGCGTTTATTTCCCATCTAATGTTTTCATCTGGAATTTAGTTAAGCCGGACTTTGCAAAACAGATGTTTGTGTTTGTTTTTTAATATTTTGACAGCATGCAAGATGCGTAAAACTATTATATAGTTATTATGAGACACTGAACTGAATGTGTTTGCCGGTGTCTTGGTTCTGTTGGACGGGATTTGTGGATTTATCGGTTTATTTTTATTTTTTTGCGGCTGAAGATTCTGGTTTTGTGGAACAATGAAACGGCATAAATTAAGGGAAGTTGGAGAATAACAACCTGGAAGGGAGTTCCAACATGTAATGCTTTATTTACAAATGTATCATATTGGAGATTGTTTCCCAGGGGGAAAAAGATTGCTGTTGTCTTCTTCATGGTCAGTAACTTTAAAAAGATCTTTATCATAAAGAATATTATTTACCAACAGCCTCAAAACTGCTAGTTTTGTTAAAGTACTATGAATATATTAACAAGTACTGCTGTACTATATAACCAAACTTTTAAGTTATCAAACAGCCCTGTTTTTGTTAGATTTGCAGTCTGATATGAGGTAAGGAACTTTTACCGTGGCCCACTTTTGTGCATCTGGCTTGCAAAGTTACAAAAATGTCCTTGAGAGCCAAAGCCCTCTACACCTTCCAAAGTAAGAACAAGGAGGAGATCAGCATCCAGGAGAATGAGGAGCTGGTGATTTTCGACGAGAACTCTGTGGACGGCTGGCTACAAGGAGAGAACAGCCGAGGAGAGCAAGGCCTGTTCCCCGCCTCGTACGTTCACATCATCCGTAACCGATCCGGGTCCAACCTGACGGATCATTCCCTCAGCTCACCTGGAAGCTCTCCTGGGAAGGATTTATCGTACATCCATACGCCTTCCACGACCCTGCCGAGCGACGACGATGACGACTGGGACGACTGGGATGAAACCTCGACGGTGGTCGAGGATGAAGATCCTCGGAGAGGTGTTGGCGCCAATGGACATTCCCAAAGTCCGTATTCCAACCCCAACGTCCACTACCGGCCCAAGCCAAATATGGAGCGCCAGGACAGCATGTCCAGCAATAGAAAGGGCAGCATGGTGGGCAGGAACTTGAACCGATTCTCCAGCTTTGTGCGCTCAGGTGTGGAGGCCTTCATACTTGGCGACGTTCCAATGATGGCCAAGATCGCCGAGTCTTACTCTATCGAAATGGGCCCCCGGGGACCTCAGTGGAAGGAGAACCCTCAGCCCTTCATCTGTTCAGTTGAAGACCCCACCAAACAGACAAAGTTCAAAGGCATTAAGACGTATATTTCGTACCGCGTCACCCCCAGTCACACTGGCATGCCGGTGTATCGCCGCTACAAGCACTTTGACTGGCTCTACAACCGACTACTACACAAATTCACGGTAATTTCCGTGCCACACCTTCCCGAGAAACAGGCCACGGGACGATTCGAGGAAGACTTTATTGAGAAAAGGAAGAGGAGGCTTATTTTATGGATGGACCACATGACTAGCCACCCCGTTTTGTCTCAGTACGAGGGTTTCGAACACTTTCTTATGTGCGGAGACGACAAACAGTGGAAGCTCGGAAAGAGGCGAGCGGAAAAGGACGAGATGGTTGGGGCTCATTTCATGCTGACCTTCCAGATTCCCAACGAGCACCAGGACCTTCAGGACGTGGAGGAGCGCATTGATTCCTTCAAGGTGTTCGCCAAAAAAATGGACGACAGCGTGATGCAGCTGACGCACGTCACATCGGAACTGGTTCGCAAACATCTTGGAGGCTTCCGGAAGGAGTTTCAGAGGCTGGGAAACGCCTTCCAGTCCATCAGCCAGTCGTTCCTGCTGGATCCTCCGTACAGCTCGGATGCTCTGAGCAACGCCATCTCGCACACAGGCCGCACCTACGAGAACATCGGGGAGATGTTCGCCGAGCAGCCCAAATATGACCTGTTTCACATGCTGGATAAACTGTCGCTGTACCAGGGCCTGCTGTCCAACTTTCCAGACATCATCCACCTACAGAAAGGTAAAGAGCACTCAAACAAACTTAGTTTTGTTTAAAGGGAGAGTTCACTCAGAACTGCCTTTTTTAAAACTCTAAATAGGTATTTTGAAAAATTTGTCCGTTTTGTTTTTGGCCATACAATGAAAGTAAATGGGGTCCAATGCAGGGTTGTTTTTGTTAACTAAAACTAAAAGCATGAAAATACATTTTTGTTGCTTGAAATAAAAGTAAACGCTAACTGAAAAAAACTTAAACTTGTTTTATTTCAGCTTTTATTTCTGATTTTTGTTTAGTTTAACTTGAAGTACTAAAATAAAGTAAAACTGAAATAAAAATATATATTTAAAAAATAGACTAATTTAAAAAACTATATAATTACTGATAAATTATACATTTTGTTTATTTAAGATTAACTAAAAAACAAAAACTATTTCAAAATATTATTACAAATTGTAATAGTATATCAGTGATATACTACTGGACCCAGTGTTTTTTGGTTTTTGACCACTGAAAATATGTACATTTTAATAATTTACACTTGGAGCCATATTGAAATTCCAGTATCTCTGGAACCAAACCATATAGGGCCTTAAAAATGAAGATGCCAAAAGGAAAGTTTGTTAAGACGCAATATCTAAAAGAGCATTAAGATATCTTTAATACTTCTTGAGTTACAGGCATGCAAACTTTGGAGAAAAAACTTGAAAAGTGCTGCTTCCCTATTTTTGAGTGGTCACCATTGGCACATAATGCAACAAAGATTGCTAAAGTGAACATATTTTACTAACAGATGTACCAATCTCTGTGTAAAAATAACATAATGATGCTGCCATCTTCCTGAAGTCATTTTTACCCCTTTGTAATTTGGCTATGAATCTCAGGTGACCCCCCTCTACAAAGCAGTGGATTACTCTGTAAATATTCATCCAGTGACATTTAATATTTTAGCTTTCATCACTATACACGTCCGTCTTTCTTCAGAAAAACTGAACTATCCATTTGGGTGAATTATCCATTTAAGTAGGCCAACTGATTTCTTTCATTTTTTTTAATCTTTTTTTTTTTTTTAAGAGATTTATTGATAAATGGGTCAAACTTGTATTTAACGCATGGGTGTTGAAATTCAGCTTTCATTATTCATTGTGTCACCTCAAACGTTTCAGATTGTTTCTACACCCCTTTTAGATGCTTCTAAACCTAGTGACTTGCTCAAATGTGGGGCACACAGCTGGAGTGACCCAGTGACATCATGCCTGTAGGCAGCCAATCACACGTGTTGTTATTTATGAGCAGTGGTTAGTTGGCCTCACATCATGGACTGGAGTGAATTTTGCTGTTGATGTCAGATAACTCCCAAAGGTGACTTGCAGAGACTTTGCAAAGCTGAAATGGCAGTTAAGAAAGAGAAACTCCTGGCTGTGCTCCTGACAGGAAGCATCCTCTTCATTCTCAGTCTAAATCACAGGAAGTGCGGGAAATAGTGTGATGAATCAGTGCACTCAAGTCCAAGACATTAAAGCTCAATCAGTTTGTGGCTTAGACAAACTTCCACTTTCATTATGATCCTTTCGTGGAATGTCATAGTGATGTTAGGAATTTCTCGCTCATGAGAGCTCAGACTTAACATATATCCTGACATTTAGTAAGCATTTACACCACCAGATAAAATTTTGGACACACTTGACTGAATTTGTTTGTCACAATATTAAAACCTTTTGAATTAAAGGCTAATGCATAATTTAGTTTGGTATACAAATCTGAATTTGCTTATGCATGATAAAAACAAATAGTTATAACAAATAAATATTACTATATTATATTACTTTTAATGTTTATTTGTGGTCATGAACAAAAATAAATAAATGGTGTGTGTGCATAAAACTGAAAGAGAAATAAAACAAAAAGAAATTAGTAAAACTTTAATTAAAAAATAAAATGAAAATGGAATTCATTTTCATTTTTATGTAGTTTTTAGTCATAAAAAAATGAATAGCTGTGTCCAAATGTTTGATTGGCAGTGTATATTAATGCTTTTATTAACCGAATTATATGTCTTTAATCATTATCAGTTCATTAATACAAAAAGTCAGGCATTTTTAATTTTGTTAAAGATAAGCTATTGACTTTTTTTTGTCATTTAAAGGTTATGTAAGTGATTTCAGCTCCGTCTCCAAAATCACATCCTCCAAAGATATGTAAGCAAAACTCAAAACGCAAGTTGACATGCAGAGAGCCCTTCTGATTGGCTAAATGGCATCATAGAGATGGTGTGATTTCTCAAGACGCCTGTTTGAGTGAAATCTGTCAGGTAGTGGATCCATTTATGTGAGGTAATGCAACAGTGCTTACATGAGACCCTGACAACTGAGACACTGTAATCAACGTGAGGATTTAATGTTGTTAAACAGGTTCGTTAAACAAATGCAGTGATGTGTTCAATGTGGTGAGGTCAGTAGATTGTTGAAGAGAACAGAAATGCGTTTCATCTTTATAACTGAGTTTGCTGAAGGCGTGATTGGTCATATGACCGAGGCACATGCCAGATCCCAGATTAACGGTAAGGATTTGGAATAGATTTAATCCCATAAAATAAGAGTTATTTCACGGTCCTTAAATCATTATTGTGCCTTTTAGGTTAGTTAACGTAGCATTATTCTGTAGAATAAGTTTGCGCTAATCAAATAACCACCCTAAGCAAACATTTGACGTGTTACTGTGTTGAAAGGAGGCCAATATGATTTCTCCAGTTTCATGTCCACACCCTATAACGGTCGTAACATTATTAACATTCATGTTCAGACACAATAGATCTTAGCGTACAATGGATAATGGTGTTTTTAAATAATCAAGTTGCTAATAGCAACTAATGTATACACAGCATGTCTCCTACAGTAGAAGCCGATTAGAGTTTATTATATTGCACTGCTGATGTTTGACACAGATTTAGAGACCGTATTCTTGATAGCAACAGTCATTGATTCATTGTTGAATCAACATTGATGTTTGATTTCAGTCCAGTATTTAATTTGCTTATTAATTCTGATATTGTTTCAACATTAAATCAGAGTTATTTTAGCATCATAGAAAGTCTAGTTAATATTTTGAATTAATTTTTATATTCGTATTTATATAGATTTTATATATTAATTTATTTTTATATTATTTATTTTTACATTTTAGTTAAGTGTGTGTGTGTGTATATATATATATACACACACATATATTTATATGTATTTATTTATTTATTTTTTATTGTAATAAAATAAATAAAATTGAGAAATGTTGCTGAGAAATGAAATAAAATGTTATATATATATATATATAAGTATGTATGTGTGTATGTATGTATATAAAACATTTTATTTAATTATAATTTATAATTTTTTTATTTTAGTTCGTAATTGTGGTACATGAAATAAATAAATTTGGTATATTAAATTTTTTGTATAATAAATCCAATAACTGTTGCTGTCTGGGAGCACTTTAACTTAAGAAACCATTTCTGGCTTACAGTTAATCTTAAAATGTATTAAAGACCACTAAACACAGTTATAAAATATAAACGTTCTTCAAAAACAACATTAAATGGCATTCATAATGTATTTAATATATATATTGTGACATTTAAATATGTGAACAGAACATTTAGCAGGAAATAATGTGGGGTGGGATTTAGTTTTATATGCCAAGATTTGATTAAATGGAAACATGTTATGCTATGATATTATTTGTTCATTTATGTATTTGTATGATTTATACCGTTGTCAGAAGGAAATTTAATTTTAGTGGCTAGTATAGGCCTAAACCAATAACATTTATTAAAGAATGTAAATACAATTTGAGTTTAATATTATTAATGGATAAAACAGTGTTGGTTTTGTGCTCTGATTTACCTGCAATAGGTAAAAAGCATCTACTGTCCTGCATTTAGGGGACAGTGAAGTGACTGTAACGCCGGGATCGCAATATGTGAAAAATGAGCATCTGTTTCTCTTGTGAGCCACACGACAGCACAGGCAGAGATCAAAGAGAACCAATGAACAGAGGAAAAACAACACATGACCCAGGGAAATAATAACAGCCCTCTCCGAGCGCACTCTCTATGGCGTTTGCATGGCCCAGCTGTAATCAGATCCACCGTGGGATGACAGGACACTTGACCCGACATCCAGAAGTCAGCTTGAACCCGACCGACTCCCCGAATTAAAGGCTACAGAAATATTTAGGCCTTCCAAAAGCAGTAGGATATGAATTTGGCTTTTAATGCGTAACATGTTCTGCCTTAGAAAATAGGGAGAGAATGAAAAATACAAGTAAAAACAAAAGGCGTTCCAGGCCTCGGGCTCTGTGTGTACAGTAGTCGTGAACTCTTCGGATCGTGTGGGTGTTGGTCTGATTTTATTGCCAGTAATACACACTCACACACATACATCAGAGTTGTGCATTTTTTGGAGTGATTCTTGTTGCTTTTAGGTCTGAAATAAAGAGGAATAACATGTCAGGGCAAGACCTTGAATTCCTCTCTGAGGTTCTTATTGCTAACTGGCAGCAACTGAGCCGGTTTTGAACGTCACGCATGTGTCTTAAATAATCAGGAAGTGCAAGCATGTGTGAATGAACAGGAGAAATATACAGGATGGTGGATGATCGCTCCACACCTGCCCTATCATTGTATAGCAGCTACATTTTTAACTTTTACTCACTATGTATACACTTATGAATTGTGACCCTCTCTATGAAATCCAGGCTAAAGTCTCAAAATCTAATAATGAGATAAGCATCAAAGTTTGACTTCAACCATTAATTTCACTATGATTTCAATCTTTGACCTGGTCTTACTCAGTCAATACTAAAAACATCAAGGTTACATTTTCACAGAATGTTCTTTACCTTATGAAGGATGACACACACACACACACACACACAAAAAAAAGACTTTAGCTGAGTTTCACAGGCAGGGTCACAATTAATTAAAGTCATTTCATTAGATATCAAACCAAGTGTCACTTAGTTTCACATTTCTGACCAACTTTTAACTGCTCAGGGTGATTTTAAAGCCTCACTTTTGTGATGATGCTAATGCTAATTTGACTGTTGAAACCTCTTTGTGGCTTTTAATGTTTATGTTTTGCAGTTAAATGCATCTAAGAGGACATTTGTATGTATTTTGTTCTTAATCAGATCCGTTTTTATCTGTAAAAAAAAAAAAAAAAAGGTTTTAAGGGTACTAGATGTATGAAGCTCAGAGTAACCACAGGTGTAGTTTGTCATATTAGAAAGTATCTAAATCTAATTTTAAAAAGCATATTTCTATATTAAGCTAATATGCTTCTTTCTGTAGAAGTGTTTTGCTTGAAAAGTGTGGTTGTGTGATCTTTTTGGCCCACCGTTATGGTTTGTTTCTCCACTTCTGGTGTCTGAGAATTTGCTCTGGGATAAACTGAGCTGTGACTGTTTTTCCAGTCTGAAATTCCTCTGTGTTTCAACGGCGGTGCTGTTAGACACATTAAATGCAGCTCTGTGGCTTCAGATCAGTTATTCTTTGTGCTATTAACATTCATTTCACCTCAAACACTGAAAGAAAGATCAGATCATACACTGATCATGTTTCTGACTGCAATTAGCATCATGCTATCCTATAGCCTATATTATATTTAGGTGTCAGTGTTGTCTAATTTAATAAAATATAACAAATATGTTGTTGCATATCAAGAGTATGAACTACAAAGATTTTGCATAACTTGCATAGAGAATGTTAGCTTTGCTGGCTAACTGGTTAGCTTGCTTACTGGAAATACTATGGAATGTTACATTTGGCTTTATTTAAATAACTTGATACGTGATTATGTAATTCAAAAGACACTATTTTACTGGCTAATACTACATAGATCAATAAGCTGTATGGCTATATGGACTAAAATACCCCAGAAAATAATTTAGTAGTCTACTGGAGTTAGGATTTGACATGTTTTCCATTAGAAAGCCTCTAGACATTCCCTCAGAGTAAACAGAAGCCATATATTCTAGTGTTTATATATGAAAACAAATAAACAGACAGTCACTGACCACAGAAATGATGTACAGACAGTTTATGGATGTTCAGCTTCTTCTTTTAATGGCTCTGTTAGGACCGTAGCACACAAGCAATGTAGTTTTGCATGTTTGAAAATAAAGAACAAGAGGAATTTACAATATTCCAGTCGTATGTTAATGTTTAGCGTGTCTACGGTCCATTAGTGATCAAATCAGATTAACCCCACTTTCAAAGTTTTGCTTGCTGAGCATTACAAACAAAGTGAGGAAAACCAGATGTTTGAAATGAAAGAAATGTGTGCATGACATTGATAATGATATGAAATGTTTCTCAAATCAGCATATTAGAATGATTGGACTTGTGATAGTGCTTGTGCAAATTGCCCAGGTTTGAATCAGGCTTGCAACATGTCCTCTTTTCATTTAAATTGAATTTTGATTGAAAAATGGAGTATTTTATAAGAAATCTGTCATATTGAATTCAGTCCTGTAAACTTGTGTGTTTGAGTGAACACAGAGTATGTGTGGTAGAGGTCAATGCTGGGTTGTGCCTGGTACCGCTGGACGCTTGTTCCTGTCCCTGAGAAATTCACCCTATTATTTCATTGTCCCCTGGTTTAAAGGAATGCATCTTGGAAAATGTATTTTTCTTTGCTGTTTGTAGCTTTAACCCATTACAGCTCACATATGCTTCAACGTCTATTCAGCGTCTATTCAGTATCCAGCAATTTGGCTTCTAATGAACGACAGCCTGAACTACACTGGTATTCAGAGGTTAGCTTATAATAACAGAGTTCATGTACATATCATTTGCATACAGAGTAACTATGGTTTAAATGTTGTATATTCATATGAGATGAAGATTTCTATTAGTAGCCTAATAAAACCTGTTTTATTTTATATTGTATGTGGATTGCCATGTTAAGATCACAGTTTTATCTTGTATTTGTAGTGCTTTTCTACATTCATTAGCAACTAACAACAGTTGCTTTAGTGTGATGGTTCCAACACTTTAGAAAAAGATCATGCTTTGGTAAATCATAATTATAACATAAAATCTCATAATTCTGACATAAAAAGTTGAAATGATGTCAAACTAAGGCATAATACTATGATAAGATCAGAATTGCACAAAATGTCATAATCATGACATAGAAAGTCAGCATTATGCAACCCCTCTACATTGCGAGTAAATCACTCGCATATGCGACTAAATCTTCACTCTGGCGACTGAATGATGTCTAATATTAGCCACTGGCTAATAAATTCTTAGATTTTACTCGCCAGTGTGTGAGTTGGAGGCTAAGTATAAGTTTAGCACAGATATATTTTCACTCGCCGAACACTGACTGAGCGCTTCAGAGTTTCATTCTCTGTCTGTGCTATTTTTCAGTTCAACTCAATGGATGCACAGCGCACCTGTATTTGACGTACTGTAAACTCTAGTGTGAAGGCGCAGGACTCGTCGTCGCTTTGTCTCACACACATGCAGAGAGAGAGAGCGAGAGAGTCTTACATAACATGCAGAATCGATGCGCTACATGTAGCCTAAACGATATACTTTGTTGTATTTTCCTGTCAAAATAACAGAGTTCCTTTGGAATTATTCAGCTTTTAAGAACTGCCGGTTTCTCCGGTAGTAGGCGGAACTAATGCGCAAATCTCATTGGCTGGCGCTCACCTATTATCATCTCTGTTCTGATTTCAGCAAATCATTTTGAGCGAATGCACACAACCTAATTAATATTCATGAATCCAGCAGCTCGTTAATCCTTAGTGCGTTTTATATTGTTCTTATTAGTAGAATTCGTAGTATTATTATCTTAACAGTATTATTGTTAGTTTTTTCCCATTTTTTTTACAGAAACATCGAATGACCAAAAAAGCACCACCACCAGTCCTAAGTTTAGTTAAAGTGACTAATATGCATTCATATATAGTTACCAAGTTTTAATTCTAATTACTAAAGTTCTATTATTAAATGATACTTGATTATCATAATATCATATTATAATGCTTGACTGACTGATATTAAGAGTGTACTTTCAGATATTTAAAAAGCTTTGCTGTGCCATTTTACAAAAAATATATATGTATGTAAAATAAAATATTAAATATAAAATATACATATCAGTCCGGCGAGTAAACTAAAAAATTTACTAGCCAATGGCAATTCAATTGCCAAGGTGTCTGTAGAGGGTTGATTATGAGATGAATTTAAATTATAAGATAAAAAGGCATAATTATGAGACAGTTCTAAATTATTAGATAAAAAGTCATAATTATGAGATAATTCTAAATTATAAGATAAAAAGTCATAATTATGAGATGAATTTAAATTATAACATAGACAATTATGAGACATTTTTAAATTATAAGATAAAAAGACATAATTATGAGATAAAAACATTTGACTTTTTTTTTGTCATTATGACGTTTTATCTCATAATTTTGACTGTCATAATTTGACATTTATCTCATAATTATGACAGTATGTCATAATATCTACTTTTAATTTCAATTTTAACTTTTTGTCTCAATTTCAACTTTGTCAAAATTTAAATTTTTTATCTCATAGTTATGATTTACCAAAGCATTTTTTTCTCATGTGGTGGAAATGGGCTTACTTACTAAGTCACAGTAATTATGAGATAAAAAGTAAAAATGTTGACGTTTCGTGATTATGACAGTATGTCATAATTTAGACCCTTTATCTTATAATTATTACTTTTTAATGTCATAATTTTGACTTAGAATTTCATAATTTCAGCCTTTTAACTATAATTGTAATTTACCAAAGCATGATTTGTTTTTACAAAAAGTGTAGAAATAGGCCATTTTACTCAACATGGTTAGAAATTATTTCCAAATATAAATATGTATTCAAACTGTGACCTTGTTTACGTGGCATAATATTGTCTTATTTTAGATGCTCGGTGTGGGAATGCAAACAAGAGGCCTTTGCATGCAGAGTCTGGGCTTTTATTTGACTGTACTCGTTTGTTCTTTGTGGTGTTTGTGCAGTGGGTTTGTAATCGGTCATTCTGTGAGCTGAAAGGAAATAAAGTAATAATAAATGCCATGTATCCAATCTCAAACACAAAGAACACAGGGCCAGACTTCCTCTGTCAGATTACAGGTGTGTACAGCACTGTCAAACACTGACCTCTGATCAGCCATTGATCAGACGTCAGTATTCCACGCTGGAATATCTAATTCGTCATGCTGTCTCTGATAATCTCTGGCTTTCTGTCTGTATTCTGTGCTGCAGATGGACACAGCATGTGATGATTTAGTGGATCTTTTGGTTCACGTCTGCAGATTCACTTGTATCTCTCTCAGTCGTGTGACTCAGCGGCCCCGTCCAGTGTGTGTGATTGTGTGCGCGAGTGGTTTGTTCTGTCACAACAGGACGTGAACACTTAGAACCGGTTAAACTGGAAACGTGAAACAAATCTGAGGCAAAAGGCACTTTCATCTGGCAAGTGAGATCAGAGTTTCACTGAGCCGTGACTAAAACTTTAGAAAAAATTCTTACTTTTTGCTTATATTGGAGTCTTGTTTGGCCTTTGCAATGTAGAGCAGGTGTTGTAGAAAGTGTGATTTAATCCGATTTAATCAGTATCTGTAATGATTTATATTTAAAATACTGTGTGAAATGTGTGTAAAATTGTGTAGATTTATGTATATTTGACTATATAAAATTAACTTTTGTATAATTCAGATAATACAGCATAAAATATAGTACATATAATTATAAAATATAAATTACATTATTACTACACACACACACACACACATACATATAGTATAAATCTGATAATAAATACCACATATATTTTACATATAATAATATTCAATAAACTGAATATATTTATTCATATATATATATATACACACACACACACACACACACACACATGCAAAATTACGTTACTACTATATATAAATAAAAATTGTAATTATAAATTATATAAAATTATGCATGTATTATTTTATATATATACATTTACTACTACTTTGTCTGCAGCATCATATTCTCTTTACTTACTCATTTTAGTAATTACAAAAATGTTATTGAATATATGTAATACTTATTTATGTATTATGTATGTGTGTGTGTGTAAATTTTAACCACAATTTTTACCATAACATCTTATTCTCTTTATTTACTCATTTTAATAATTATAAAATGTTATTAAATATATGTAGTATTATTTAAAAGTTATCTTCAGGGTCATTGCTAGTTCTTGACTGGTGTTTTTGCATCTTGCTACAATATTTTAAAATTTCTAAAACTACTTTGTTTCACGCCCTCTTAGGTGCTTTTGCTAAGGTGAAGGAGTCTCAGCGTATGAGCGACGAGGGGAAGATGGACCAAGAGGAAGCGAATGGCATTCGTAAACGCTGCAGGACTGTGGGTTTTGCCCTGCAGGCCGAGATGAACCACTTCCACCAGCGGAGGGAGGTGGATTTTAAAGAGATGATGCAGGCGTATCTCCGCCAACAGATCGCCTTCTACCAGCGCGTAGGTCAGCAATTAGAGAGAACCCTCCACATGTACGATAACCTCTAGAGCCTTTGGGGTCTGGACTGTAATGGAGATACAACACTCCTGTGGACGGATATACAAGGGTTTTTTTATTCCCAAAATTGGAATTTTCTAATTCCAGACAGGATTTTTTTTTGCAAGAGAAACGGGACATTCTCATTTCTGCACTTAAAAATGTCACTTTTAACCCCAGAAACCAACAATACAGTTGCCTTTGATAAACTATTCTTGTATATCTTCATGCTTTGAATTTTATTTAAACATCTGTTAGATCAATGTTACACTTTTTCCATATTTTTTCTTTCAAAACTTCAAAACAGTGTCAGGTGTGCCAATGACAGTGCCTGTGCGTTAGCAGGTGCAGACACTAATCAGACTCAAAAAAACAGTCTGGTCATGTGACACAAGTTGTTTACACAATAGTTTGCCAAAAACACAATTATTTCTTTAAAAAAAAAAGCAAATTGCCACACAGTGTCTTATTCAGGTGCAATGCAAAACAAAACAAAAAAAAGTGTCAAATGCTGAACGTTAGATTTTCTATTTATGGCTTGTGTTGAGTTGCTCCGCCCACACTGAAATCTCATTGGTCCAAAAGCCTGTTTTATCACTGCAAAAAATAATTTTATTTAGTAATTTTGTCTTATTTTCTGGTACAAATATCTAAACACTCGATAAGGAAAAAAATGGGAAAAAAGTATCAAAATTAAGTGAGCAAAAACAAATTTTATTTTATTTTGAGAAATATTTTAGGAAACAATTAATTTGCTTCTCAAGTAAATGTATATTGATTTAAGAATGTTTAGATATTTGTACTGTAAAACAACAGAAATACTAAGAACATTTTTGCATCAAAATAACTTTATATTAAATATTACATGGTCTAATTGGCTTGGATTTGTTGTTTCGTGCAACATTTCGCTTTCAGTGAAGACAGAAATATGGTTTGATGCTTGAAACGTTAAATTGCCCAAATTTGCTTGGACTAGATGAGCAAGAAATAAACCCACATAGCAGGTTCATGTGGTTTTGCTAACTTCCAGGAAGTTTAATCAGATTAAATGTTAATCCAGCTCCCCTTCAGGCGGAAGAAGATTCCTGCGTTTACGTGAAATGCATGGGTCTGATTTGATACAGTGATCAGATGTGACGGTCATATGATATTCATCAGTGATTCAGATGAATAACACCATGCTTCTTCGACGCTATAATTCGTGGTCCGGTACAAGTGTTATTAAGACAAAACATGTTTTTGTGAATTGTTGGGGAAGAATCCCCACCCAGAGACTCTGAATATCAGATGGAAACACTTCAGTATTAGCATTAGCATTTAGCCTAAATGTTTGTTCAGGGTGTTTCTAAAGCAAAAGGGAGCTCTTATCCTTCTCTTCTCCTTTTTGTGTGCCCTCAGGAAAAACTTGAGAGGACTTTGAGCTTATGTTAATGGTTTTTGTTTTAATTTCCTCAGTAGGGTAATCTTTATTTTTAGTTTTAGTCGCTAGGTTTAAGGGTACAGAGGTTTGTGTAAATCTCAAGGCTGCAGTCTAAGTTGACTCTGTGGTTAAGAGTTGTGATTTTTACAATGCTTTTGGTTTAACTGTAAAACGTCTCAAGTTTCAGATTGTAAACTTGGATGTTTGCTGTTTGCACACTTAGTAACTGAGGACCAAAATTTAAACCTTTGGGTTTACTTATGTTTTGCTTTATACATGTTAAAAAATGGAGCAGATTTTATGGAAGCCATTTCCTTTATGGAATAAGATAATAAAAAGGTAACTGTGACTTTTTATCTTATTACTTTTTATAAACTCACAGTTGAACTCAAAATCACAAGATATGAAATCTATGCAATTCTAAGAAAAAACAAAAAAACAAACGTGAGAGAAAAAGTTGCAATTTTCTATTTTTATTCTGTGGTGGAAACAAAAAATTCGCAATTGTAAGATTTAAACATAATTCTGAGAAAAAGTCAGAATTGTGAGATTTAAACTCGTAATTCTGAGAAAAAAAGACAGAATTGTAAATTTTAAACTCGCAATTCTGAGACAAAAGTCAGAAATGTAAGATTTAAACTCGCAATTCTGAGACAAAAGACAGAATTGTAAGATTTAAACTCGCAATTCTGAGACAAAAGTCAGAGTTGTAAGATTTAAACTCGCAATTCTGAGACAAAAGTCAGAATTGTAAGATTTAAACTCGCAATTCTGAGACAAAAGTCAGAATTCTGACTTTTTTCCCTCAGAATTGTAAGTTTATATCTAACTGCATATCTAACTGTGAGATAAAAAGTCACAATTACTTTTTTTTATTTTTTAATTCTGTGTTGAAAACAGGCTTCCATATATTTTGGCTCAAGCAATGTATTATTAAATAATAGTCAACATGAAATCAAAATCAACCTTGTTTACTTTCTTAATACACTCAAATGCCATTTTTCAATAGATAAACATACATTTTTCTTTCAATGTTTTTTTACACCAAAACATGTTGCATTATGAATGCATTGCAAACTGCATTTCATGTTGACTTTAGCATGAACAACCTGAAGAATATTTTTAAGAACTGGCCAGTCTTGTGGTTTGCAAAAAAGTTGTGTTTAAGTGTCCAGATGTTTATGTGCCCGCAGAAGGAAATGTTCATCGTTTTCGAATCAGTTAAAGCAATGCCGAGCGATCCCGTAGGGGATTTCTTTTCTGGTAACTGGGAAAAAATGCACATAAACAAAAGCCACTGCTTTTAATTCTCTGGAAAACCTTGGAACGTAAACAGACTGTGTGTCAGGGGTTGCGTGTGTCCACTTGGCGACTTCACTCACATTCCGGGATACAGCTGAGCTCAAACGCACAGCAGAGTTCCTCACGCTTTAGTCATACCAAAGCAAAGACGGGTTTCCATGACTTACCCAAATATTACATTTGCTTAATGATCTTTTCGTGTTTTGTAGCAGCAGTGTCACATCTGAAGACGAATTACACACATTCTAAGAGAAATAGATGTTTTAATGAGCTGAAATATCAAGAAACTAAGAACAACAACTGCAGAAATGGACACAAAAATGTTTCTTGGGGAAGGGCAGACCTCACACGGATGATTTTGGACTCTTTTAGGACGTGTGAGGCTGAGTCCAGCACATTGCTCTGTGTTTACTCACTGTAAGGAGGACAGTAGAATTTATAAATGTGTAGATTTTACACTTTTTACACATTCTGGTGTTCAACAGGGGATCTGAATAAAGAGATCTCAAAATGGATTGTCTTTTTTGGTTTCATTTTGTAGCGGGCTTTTGTTTTTATGAAAACGTTCTTGACTGGCACAGATTTATGAGTAATTGCATGCTGTTACAAACCAGTCAATAAAATGGCACTGAAGTAGCAATGCCGAAAACATCACTAGACAAAAATACAACATAGCCTTTTTAGTTAACTCATTAGGGAACATGTGGACACAAAAAATACTTATTTTCATGTAAAATGCACATTTATTAAAAATGAGTAACAGCAGGCAGTATAAAACTATGACATATAAGTCTTAATATTTTAAACAATTTAACAATAAATTACACTATCTATCAAGGTTTCCTCAATATGTAAATCCATCAAACAACTTTTGAATTTTTTAAAATGATCATAGTTTTTTGAGTTAAGATTAAACTTCATTAAGTTTTGATAGATTTATGCTTTAAACAAGAATTTATCAAAATATGTTGTCATTCTTGTTAAATATTAAATATTAATTTATTTTATTATATTAAATCAATTACACCTTACTTCTATATATCTCATAAATAATGACATTTATTGACATTAAATTCATTAAATACATATTACATACTATAATAACACAGGAAAAAATAGGAATCTAAAAATGGTCACATAAATAGTTTATTCAACTCAAAAAAAATATTATTTAACCTCACTGAATCAACTTAAATACATTAATTTACACCAACAATATGAATTTGGTAACACTTTACTTAAAGCCTTTATGTATGACGCATTATGTTTTAATGCATTAATTATGCCTTGTAATGCACCTTATAATGCACTGAATCTCACGAATAATTGTAACCACAGTTAATACATTATAATACTTATCAATTCATTGTTACACTATGCATTTTAAATATGGTTATAATTATTTATGACAAGATATAATGTATTACAATGCACATTATGAATAATTATAATGCATTATACCCCTTTTATAATGCATTATACATAAAGACTTTAAGTAAATGAATTTTTATGGATTAAATCAGTTAGAAATAGCTCTTTTAGGTAAAAATTGCAGGTTGCCACGCTTTAGAGTACATAATATTTTTAATAGGCATTTTATCACTTGAAAAATATAACGAATAAACAAAGCTTGCCATGTAAAATTTAGCTTCATTATAAAATGCAGTTTTTCAATTATTCTTTTTATTCCTTATCAACAAAACTATCAAATAATTCTTCTTTAATGTTTATTTGTGAAATCTGGGACTGCTCAGATATATATGTTTATATATGATAAAGTAAAACACACATAATTCTGGACACATTTAAAAAACATTCTTAGCCTGAACGAGATTCCTCTGGAGGTCATAAGATGCAGAGGAATTTTAGACAGATATGAAACTGCCAGCCATTTTGTGTGCAGATGAGCAGTTAAATGGGTTTAACATTACAATAATACACTGAAAAAAATGACTCATTGAATTTACTAATTTTTTTTAAGGTAAGTGGTTGCAATCAATTTATTTTAGCTACATTTAAATAAACAAATTTAGATGAAAGTTAGTGAACTAAATTTGTTTATTTAAATGTAGCTAAAATAAATTGATTGCAACCACTTACCTTAAAAAAAATTTAGTAAATTCAATGAGTCATTTTTTTCAGTGTACAATGATAATGAGCTTTAAGTTATTTATGAGCATTTATGAGATTTATTTTCTGAACAAATGTAGGTTCGCTCTCACAAAAGCCCTCCAGCTGAGTGTCTCCGTCTGTGACCCCTTAAGCGAACAGATCCATAAATACTGGCTTCAAAGTCTCTTGATGTTTCATCCAGAGCTCTCTTTTTTTAAAAGAATTTCACTGAATATAGGCCAAAGGTCTTTTGGCGTCTTAAGGGGGAATTATAGAAGAACTTTTTGAAACAGAAATCACATTGCAGGAACACAGAGCAGCTATCACTGTGATGTTGTGATGATCCAATACTGTATGAAGAACAACAATTGATTTATGAGTGTGTCTGGCAATATAAAGAATGCCAGATGGTCATGTTCTCTTAACATGTAGTGCTTAATCTGGGCTTCCCATAGTTCTTTGCTGCTGGTCTTGTTCTGAAGAGCTTCTTCTGAGTGTATGCGTTTAATTTGTAAATAATACAAATTATTGGGAATATGTTTTACGTAAAAAAAAAAAAAAAAAAATACTATTTCAGCCTTTATACTTCAAAATTACATGTTAAAATCAGTGTGTCACTTACTGTTTCTTTGTAATTATTTGTAAAAATTTAAATTTCTGCATCAAAATTGTTAACCCTGAATCAAATTTTTTTCAGTGTAACAGAAATATTTGAAATACATAAAGATTTAATCTTTAATTTTAAGATTTATCATGTTTAATCAAACTGTTAAATAAAAAAAAAAACTTAATTTACACTAATATTAATATTTATGCATTAAAATATTACAATATACAATATTAAAATATATTTAGATATACATTATTTGAAAATGTACAGAATATTTTCATTATTGTAATTGCTTTGGATAAAAATATATGCTATAGGAAAAAAAATATTTTTAATCTTTAATCCACAAACATGTCACAAAATCTTCATTTTAGTTAAACTTAAGATGTGCAGCAGAGTGCTGTGCCAGTTTTATTTATTTAATTAATTCATTTATTTTATGATTTACTAACGTTTTCCCTTAGTCATTCTGCAGAAACCTTGAGGCCAAGATTAAAATGTTGTAATAACCATAACCCATATATATATATATATATATATATATATATATATATATATATATATTTAATATGATTCATATACAGTTACCAAACTCTGCAGATATAGATACTGGATGAAGGCCAGATCAGAGAGAGAGAGAGAGATGAGTATGAGGAAATGTTTGGACCACACCCCCTAAGCTTTCCCTGACTCCGCCCCTTGTCTTCAAGCCAAGCAACGTTCCCAGAAGACAATAGTCACTTCCTCAGAACACTGAGCCTACATTCCTCTTGTGCCTTAAGATCTCTTTAAACAACAAACTCAAAATGTCCTGTTTTCTCAGTTCTTTCATGTCTCATTTGAGGCATCAAGCATCTGTTAATCAAATCCAGTCAGAACTGAATACAGGACAATACTGGTGGACATCTCAAGTCCCTGTTTTCTGATGGATGCGTGAGAATGGAGGAGCCTCCTACAACATAACACACTAAAATCACACATGCCTGTGGAGAAATCTGTCATAGGGACTAAGAGCGACGCTGGAGCGCACACAGCTACACACGCTATTCACATCCACATTAATGCCTCAGCCGTGAGATCATGGGACAATAAGATTCTAGAGCAGTGAAATTATTGAGCAGTGGGATAACACCGCATAACAAGCGGTGAGATCATACAGCAGTGAAATGCTGATACATGCAAAAAAGTGAGGCCATATAACAGAAGTTTAGAGCAGAGCACTTCTAGAGCAACGAGGCTGAGCAGAGCAATCCTAGAGCATTTAAGAAGTAGGGTTAAAAGAGCAGAGTGGTTATAGGGATGACCATAAAACAGCAACTGTGATTTAGACGAGCACTGATGTTTCAAAGCAGAAGATTCTACAGGAACAAGGTTGAAAAGCTGAGCGGTTCTTCTGCAGGAAGGTTAAAGAATGGGTCAAATCTAAGCAAAGCAGCTAAGTAGAGCAGCAAAGAAAAGCAGAAAGGTTATAGAGAAGTAAGAATATAGAACAGAGCAATTATGGAGGTGAAATGTTACAAAAGGAGAGTGGTTGAAATGCATAAAGGTCACAGAACAAAGCAATGTAAGGGTAGGGACACACAAAACTGACACCGAAGAGCTAGCACTGAGGAAAGCTGACTGTAGCATCGCCTGCGTTGGAGCAAAAAAAGTTGCACTAGAACGCACCGGACAGACTACAGCCAACGGCCAGGTAGCGTGTACGCTATGCTATGCTTGCATGAGACTCATAACTCCTAAGTTTCCTGGAAACAGTGTGCAATGGGGTTTGAAATACATTTTCTCTTGTTTGGTGGGTGTGTCAAAAATGTCAGCCCAATCAGCTGAAACATGTATATAAACCACAGCAGTGAAGTCATTTACAAATGTGTCCGCTGCAGCTCGGTATACGCAACAATTGAAGATATTAGTAGACATGTACTATAATACATGTACTAATACATGTACTAAAATACTATACATGTTTATATATTTTGCTATTGAATTGTGGAGTGACACTTTCATAAACTTTTCTATGCTCATCTGATTGTATAATGGTAAATATTACAATACAGTGGGGGAAAAAAATTATTTGATCCCCTGCTGATTTTGTACATTTGCCCACTGACGAAGAAATGATCAGTCTATAATTTCAATGGTAGGTTTATTTGAACAGTGAGAAACAGAATAACAACAAAAAAATCCAGAAAAAGGCCATGGTGAAGAGTTTGGAATCTGATTGATTGATTGCTTCTGTGGACAGGTGTCTATTATACAGGTAACAAACTGAGATTAGGAGCACTCCCTTTAACAGAGTGCTCCTAATTTCAGCTCCTTACCTGTATAAAAGACACCTGGGAGCCAGAAATCATGCTGATTGATTGGGGATCAAATACTTATTTGACTCATTAAAATGCAAATCAATTTATAACTTTTTTGAAATGCGTTTTTCTGGATTTTTTAGTTGTTATTCTGTCTCTCACTGTTCAAATAAACCTACCATTAAAATTATAGACTGATCATTTCTTTGTCAGTGGGCAAACGTACAAAATCAGCAGGGGATCAAATAATTTTTTCCCCCACTGTATCATAGCACAACAACAGTGATCAGCAATAATGATAAGCCTAATACTCATAATAAAAATAATAAGGTCATATAGATCATAACACAGTCTCGGAGGTAAGAAGTGGATTATCCTTCATCTGAAATGTTTGTCTTTTCATCCTGAAATGCGAGGCAAATGTTGGATCACAATAATTAGGAACCACAGTTTCCACAAATCCCTTCACTCAATTGGGATGTTCTCTTTTATTCTGGACGGAAAGGGCAGTGACTGTAGCATCGAGTGTATTTTGCAGTATTAAACATGTATTTATAACGATATCATAAGGTTCAGAAAATTCTTCAAAAAGAACACAAAGAATGGCCTTCTCAGCTGCCACAGTTGCAACTCTTGCGTCATCAGAACAGGGTGTTCAACGCACCACCGTTTCCGTTTAATAAATGTTTTGCACCATTCTGTCGGGGCTGAACACAGCCCTGGTCACCTTACTATAGAGCAGTAATGTAGAGCGACAGAGTCTAAATAGAGCTGTTCTAGTCTAGTTTTTTTTTTTTAGAGTAGTTATGCTAAAAAGCAGATTAGCTACGTAGAGCAGTGAATAAAAGCTATGCGGGTATAGAGAGAAGTAAGATTATAGAACAGCGCAATTACAGAGCAGTAATCGTATAGTAGAGCGGTTCTAGAGCAGTAAGTTCACAGAATAGGGACAACAGTGACATTAAAAAGCAGAGCAACTAAGTACAGCAGCAAGGCTGAGCAGTACAGACAGAAGTAAAATTATAGAACACAGCAATTCTAGAGCAGTAGAGCAATTTTGAATGCAGTAATGCAACATAACGTAATTCTAGAGCAGCAACATTAAAAAAAAAAAAAAAAAACGGGTGGGAAAAATCTATTAATTTTTTTAATGGTTTGAAAATCTATCTAGGCCTATCTATCCTAGAATTGATAAGAACTAATACTGAATAGCTTTATTCTAGTCCTTGCTTATAAAAAATAAAATAAAATAAATAATTAACTGAAACATGGTGTTTAGTGTTTCTCCGGTGTCAACATCTACATGAACACAACTCAGCTGTGTGGTTGCCAAGAATGGGTTGGCAATATCGATTTATCGTTTTTAATCAGGGACCAGTTGCATAAACTTAGCCACCATGTTAAGACTGCCTTAAGAACTAGTTTGACCAACTAGCAGTTGCCAAGGAGTAACCAGTCTTACTTTTCCAATACTAGTAAGACCAATCTACCTTTTCATAACTGAATTAAAAAAGCTATGACCAGTCTTGAAGAAAATAAATTAGATGACTAACTTTTTAAGACTAGTCTAAACGGTTTATGCAACCAGACCCAGGTTTCATTCTGTTGAACCAAGATCTATTAGTCTATGCTGTTTTCAGTTGATTCTTGAACAAACGTCACCAAATATTATTTGTAGGATGCCTCCAATCTAATAATTACAACAAGCTTAATGCTTTCTTACTTTTGACATGAAACAAAGTCACGGCTTTCAAATTCTGTCGAATCTATAGAGAACTTCAAACAACAAACTTTGTTTTGGTGCGATTTAATGAAGCGTGACAGATGTCCGCCTCAATTCAAGCGGCATCACGGAATGCACATGAACCGATCTACTATCATCTATTGCTCTTTACTGTTGGTTAAAGGCAAAATAAACATGAATAACATCAAAAGGTGAGTTGAAAGAAACAGTATATCGTGTCTCATGTAATAGCTTAACCAGCGTTTTAACCTCGGAAAAATGTCAGTAAGACAATTTGTAAACAATATGTCACGGATCGTAACATTTACCCCAGGAAAGCCATTCAGTGTTCACAGTTAGTCAGCTAGAAAAATAAGAAGAGCATTTAGCAAATATATCTGCACATATATTACATATTAGATGTTACATATTCAATCCTACTTAACCTGTTAGTGATCTCTTCATTATTTAATGTATGTTTAAATAAATCTGTCATGAAAACAAATTTTTAATACAGCTACTGTTTAAATGTTTACATTTCAATCATGACAACTCTTGGAAGATTTTAGCATGGTGATGGATATGACAATGTTAATGTATTTGGTCTTGGCGGAATAGATCTGCTACGCTGCTGCTGAATTGCTGCTGCTGTTGGTTATTGCTGTAGTTGTAGTTTATTTCTGCTGCTGCAAGCAAGTACAGGAACTTGCTACTGCCAATGCATACAGCGATACAGTGCTGTGAGTATTTAAGACATACTGCTGCTGCATGAATAGCATATAAAAGAACCCGTAGCAGATCTACACAGGTGGAGCTGGGGAAGGTGGAGGGTTTCTGAGAAACTCTGAAGTGCACTGCAGGAATCTCAAGTGAATGCTAGCCAGCCATATAAATGCAAGGCAGTAAGCTCATTGGCTGCATACGCAGCATGAACCAATCAGCTTGTGCCAAGTCGTTTAACTCTCTGAATATCATCAGTTACTTTAACAACATTGTATTACATATTAAAAAAGTCAGATAGTAAAAATATTAAAAATCAGATAGTAAGGTCATAGATAACCATTAAATTGTTGGACAGTTTAATAGTTCATGCTCTAGAACACAGAAACAGAGCGGTCATTGCTCTATTTAAACCCTGCCTCCAGTTTGAGTCAATACCATTGCTGCCAATGAGCCTCTGCCCTGTTATTTGCTGATAAAATACTGGGTGTATTATAGGGAAAACAGACAGCGAGATACAGTAAATAGCTTGATCCTGCTGTGACAGGATGTGTGCCGACTCACCGTCTTCAGGTTTTTTTTTTTTTGTACAAATTCTTCCTCTCTGTCTGTGGTTCACAAGGTTCTAGGAAAGACAGAGCGAGACACAAACACATCTGACCTGCAAATAAACTTTACATTACAGAGGGAAAACATTATCTGGCAACAGACATGCAATGTTTAGAGAACCCTTAAAAATAAAGCTCCTTCAGTGGTTGTTTGCAAACAATCCTCTTCTTATGAAGATCCGTGTTTCACTGTAGAGGGATTTTGAGGTTGAAAAAAAAGTTCTTCATGTTACATTATATGTTGAGACTGTTTAAGTGCCTTTCCAGAGCTCATTCTACAAACTAACGGTCTACTCAGACTGCCTATCTTCTCTGTAGCATCCCTGAGAGCAGCACTATGGAAACTAAAGTCCCTGAAGTTCAGAGACAATGACGACAAGTCTCAAATCACATACCCAGACATGTGGACTTTAACTAGGGCACAACACTTAATATTTCCTGCTGGCTGCTTTCACAGAGAACATTTAACTTTAACTACCCAATCCTTTTTAAACCTATTAGTGTATCAGACCATCGTAAACACATTTGACCATTACAATTGTGTTTCGACAAATTAAAAGCAAGATTGCCGGATGATTTCACAGATTCTGAGGTGACCTCAGATGGAAACATGGGTGTTGTAATAGCAGACTGGAAGCAGGAAAAGCTAATTTAGAGGTTGGAAACACAGTTGCAGGATGTAAAAAACAGAACTGTGAGGCACATTTCACCCAGACGGGATGAACAGAAGGAGAAGGGGCCCTTTCATATGATCTACACATAATTTTGGGTCAAGGAAATATATCAACTGCAAATTTGCTTAGTTAATTGCTGCTTACTAAGGCAAGTATCCCTACTGTTGCTCATATGTACAGATACTGATTTTAACCCTATGTATTACACTATGGCTAAGCAACCATTCTTCAACACTGATTCTGTACGTGTTTTAAAGTAAAGTGAAGAATTTTTTTCTGCACACACACACACACACCCTAGCATTGACACATCTGACCACTGACAAGAGAAACCACGAGAGAGAAATCATGAACTCTGGTGACCCCTCTCTTTTTTATTGACCCTAACATCTGCCTTTCTTTCTCCAAGACTGAAAGACTCAGCAAATCTGCATTTCTATGCAAAGGTTTCCAGTTTCTGCATTTGAAATGCGCAAGGCGGAAAACAAAGCACCTGCATCTATTGACATATTTTTTTCAGATAAGGTCAGTTTTCAGATCTATTTTTAACGGCTCATATTTTCCTACAATATTTGAAGTAATAATAATAATAATAATAATAATAATAAACAAAAACTTCATATTAGTTTCACATTTATTCACTCGGCTCTGAGACTGAACAGAACAGGCCCCTATTCTTTTGTCTAGGGAGATTGCATGACTGTACAATTAAATTTATGACCTGCTAGGAAAGAGTGTATCTGAAATATCCAAACCCCATAATTGAAATGGGATGTGCAAATACTTTTGCCTTTGCAGTGTATATTTAAATTATACTGATTGTCTTTCCCAAATATGTAAATCATTATGCATTGCAACAACCTTTAAGCCTTCCATCATTTAGGCTATGTAATTAAAAACAGGTGCTGCTAAAAAAAACTTGTTTACATACGTTTCAATGATGTAGAATTAGAAACCAGAACCAATCAATTCACCTGCATTATTGAAACTCTTTACTTCTTTCTGGATTCCATATTTTTTTTTTCAGGTGGGCGTGTCGACTGTGTTTGGAGCGCGACCTGATTGGCTGGTTGAGTTGAGCTGTTTTGACGGATTCATATGGTGAGACACTTCAGCAAATGAGTAAAATAGTTATCTGTTAGATATAAAAGGATCTGTAGAAAGTGCCAAAGTAATATGCTGAAAACAGTCATGTCAGCTATAGTAACAAGTCTGTGGAGCGTTTGACAGTGAGTCTTATTCCGAAGAAAGAGCCAAGAAAGTCTGAAGAAAGCGAAAAGGCCGCTGGTAGGAAAGAATGAGCGCAGATGAGAGCTCATGAAATACTGATGGACACCCTTGCGCCATCTGCTGGTCAAAAGGAAGCACAACATGCTGCTGATATTTGCATTAAACTATATATAAAATAATAGTAATAATAATAATAATACATTTTTACTTATTAAATGTATCTTTATTTCATATTAAATATTATATATGATAATTTTAACATGTTATGTAATACAAATATGTGGAACACATAATTCAAGAAACGAAAGCAATCTTTTTTGTTTTTTTTTATTTTGTTGTTGGGACCATGACATATTACTTTTTTCTATAGGGACATAATGAATTGCATGTTCACAAACTTTTTAAAAGAGCAAAAACTAATCCGAATATAGATGCTAAAAATAAATAAACACTGGAAAACTCTCACCCACAAATGAAATCATTGAAGAGCTGGAGGAAAGTGCATTTTGATTCTTATGACAGGTTATGTGATCTGACATAATATATTTACAAGCAAACAGAATTCAAAAACACAAAAAAAAAAAAAAAAAAAGAAGAAGAGGGTTGTGGGATTGTACATGGTTTTGGGTTTAAGGTCAACATATTCCCATAAATACCCAGAGAACAAATACCATTGATGTCCTGAGTTTTCATGTGATCTCAATTCTGCTCTGCAGAAACACAGATACAAACGTCCTGAGAGGTCTCAGATGGGATATGGTAACCCCAGGATATGCAGTTAATACTAGCTTAATAAAGAAAAGGGAAAATCAGATCAACAGTGATATAAATTCCATATGCAGTATCTTGGGAACCGATCATGTCTCTATATAATTAAACTCTGGAATGATGTGGAAGAATTGGTCTATGATTATAAGGAACATCACTATTGTTAGATAAGAAAAGCCAAAGAACCGATTAAAACATCTAATTATACAGTTCAGCCAGTGACAGTCCAAATGATTAACTGCAATTCAGAGAGAACCAGTGACATATGGGAAGTCTTTCTATAAACATTTTTTTAAGAAATAGAAAATGAAAACTCTATTCACTCACCCTCAGGTCGATCCAAACCCGTATGACTTTCTATCCTCCGTGGAACACAAAAAAAGACATTTAGAAAAATCTCCAGGCCACTGTTTCTATACAACAGTGTCTAGCAAACCCAAAAAGCATATATTAATTAAATTTCAGTGACACAAACTATGGAAGAAAGAAAGTCATAGTGGTTTTTAACGACATAATGTAAGGTTGGGTAAATTTATGACAGAATTTTCATTTTTGGTGAAGTATAGCTGAATTTCAGTTTCTTTATTTCAAACACTGCAGAAATATATTTCTCAAAAGGCAGAGATTTGTAGTAAACCCTAGACATAATTTTGTAAAAAATGCATATGCTCAGACATACTTTCACCCAGCCACCTAACAACTTACATATTTTTCTGTACTTTTAAACCTAAAACAAAAGTTGTGAACTGAGCTCAGAAACAGTTCTGGAAAATAGACGCCGCAGCCTGAGGAATAATGACCTCATATCTTCCCTGCAGCCAATCAGGACACAGCGTGAATACAGCCACTGCTGACTCACTTCCTGTCCGTGGCTGCAGGTCTGGAGTTCTTCAGTGCCTGTAATCAGTGCAGTGGATGAAAGCATTTACAGACAAAACAATTACAACAGAGTAGAAAAGATAGATTTATAGAAAAATAACTAAAAGCATTCAGTAAGGCTGTTCGTTTTACTTTCACACGACTGATATGATGATTAGTAAACATGAAGTCTCATTTACACTCTCGAACCATTAAATCTCAGCACTGTTTATGTGTCAAAACTGAGAAGTATACGTGACATGGCTGTGAGATTACACTTTTTGAGCAGGCATGATAAGATTTCAAAGCGGTACTAGCACCATAATCTGACCAAACAGTATCATTTTTCCAACTGCTGTTACATCTCACACACATTCAAATGTACTAGACTTTTCTATTCATACTCCATTGACCATAATACTGTTGCTTTGTAATACTTCTTTTGACCTGTAGAGGGCAGCAGGGAGCTGTGACTCTATGGTTTCCCAGCTTTGAAGTTCTGTACAAAAAACAAGTAGCTAAGAGGCCTAAAGATATTGTTATAATTTTTCAAACAAGTTGTACAACCACAGGTACCTTCTGTTTCCTCACAAATCCACTGTGTTGTTTCCACCTTCAACATCTGTAGTTTTTCCTGCGTTTTCCACATTCCTTTACCCATTCTTTACAAAACAGCCCATCTATGGTTGAAAATTACATCATGCACATTAAAAACAGAAAATCAAAGCATACTTTCAGCTTAATAATTCTATGATGGTTATGCTGTCAATTACCACAGAAAATACGTTATTAACAAGCACTTGCAGTGAGAATCTACGGGGTAATATATTGCAAAGGGTTGAAAATTTGAAAGTTGTTGGTTGAATGTTTGTTAAAGCACTTATATTAACTACCCAACCTCATTTTCAAACTCTTCCTACTCAAACACACCTGATTCATTCATGATCAACTCATGATATCATTAGTAGAAACTCCAGAACTTGAAATAGATCCAGGACATAAAAATGTGTGCCTCCAGGAATAGGTTTGGGAAAAACTAGTCTAAATAATCCCTTTTGTAATGGGACTACTTTTCTAGGTGGATGAATTTACCAGCATAATTCTTCTGAGTGGAGTTTAGTGGATTTACGTGGCCATAATTGGTTGAAGTTGGATAACTTTTCACAGAAAAGGCATTTAAAGACAATAGGTAATTTAGAAAATTGAAGTCGTGTGGCTATATGTCCATGTGTATTTTAAAGGAGCAATGACTTGCTTCATAGACTTCCACTGTAAGTGCAAGCTATTTTGTTATTTTCTCAGGTAATCAACATCATGTAACAGATGCTGTTGATAGAGCTTAACTTGTATTGAACTTAGAATATTCATTTAAACAAGTGATTATAAAGGTGCCAAATTGTCAGCAATTTTAAATCACACAATGTGTCACAAAAAAAAAACAGGCTGCTGGGAAAATGGCATATCTATTGATTGGTGTTTAAAAGCAAAACAAACATAAACCTAAATAGCACTAAAAACAAGATCTTAAACCATTTACTGCCTAAACATACATAAAAAGGATTGTTCAAACATAACATGTTATGTTCTTGTCCAAAAGTACCTTAAAAGTTGGTTAATTCCACCTCAGCTGAAAAATGACCATGTGACTATTAGAACATCAGCACACACACAGATCTGGCTGTGCCATCTAAGAAACCCTAAACTCAGATATGTGCTGGACTTCAATTCATAAGCATCAATAATGGCAAGAAAACTGTATAACACTGACTGGAATGATTCAAGACCTTGAAAACACAAGTGTCCGGTCGCCTCCCCATTTCAAACCCAGTACTGGTTCTTTTTCAGAGCTGGGTTTGTTGTCCGACAGTGCTGTATTAACTCAGGATCCGCCCCTTTGGAGTCCATGTTTGACATGGGGATGTTGTTCGCAGGCTCAGTTTTCCTAAAAGTCTCCTGACTCACTTCTCCATTCTTCGGCTTTGCTGCCACCGTTTGGACATTGTGCTTCCCGGTTTTGTTGCGACGGACCAAGTAGTAGGCCAGCATTGCGGCCAGGAGCATGAGTAGGAGGATGACGAGAATGGGAATAAGGATAGCCCACAGTGTATTTCGTCTAGACACCACAGGAGTCGCTGTAGTGCTGCCAGAAGCCACATCACCATCTCCTCTCCACCTGGGCTCGGCTTGACCTGGATCGCTCTTGACGAACACCGGTGGCACTTTGAGCAGTGTAGCGCCATAAACTCTAGAAGGGTCATAAGGGACCACATGGAAGGGCAAGACGCACTCTGCAGGAGGAACGCCGTGTGCTTTTAGGAGGAAGCGTGCTTCATCTTGACCTTGACCCCCAGTTGTGTTTAAGATCTCCAGAGCTACCCGACCTTCATCCAGGTCTCGTTGGGTGAAGGAACTCAATGGTTGGCCATCATCTTGCCCACCCCTCTTGACAAACCGAGCTCCTTGAGGTTGTTGGATCATGCTAAAGGTCGGAGGTGTTCTGGTCTTGTTTGCCAGAGGTGTAGCGTCCAGCAACTTTCTGTCTACGAGTACAGTAGCACCTCTGGGTAGCAGAGGATTCTGGGCCACCTTCGCCAGTGGTTTCACGGTAATGTTGAGGATGGAGGACACATTTGCCGCCCTGCTTCGGGCCATAAAGGCCACGCTATCTCTCGGTGAGGTGGACTTAACGAAACGGACACTCACTCTTCCCTGTTTGATCTGCTTCTGTGTGAAAGCCGATGTGGGCTGTCTGTCCAGCATTACGGCTGCGTATTTTGGGACATTGGTGATCTTATAGAGTACATCTTCCTCGACAGGACCCCCAGTGGAGGTGCTCAGCATGTCCTCTGTGATTAGCGTCTCGTCATCTCCCTGCCTTACGTGGATCTCTGGAGCTTTGTTCAGTATCAGAGACTTGGCTAGGATACTGATATGCAGTGTGAATGGGTCTGTTTGGTGTTTCCCATCAGACACTATAAATTCCATGAAGCCATCGGACAGACTTCCATCGCTAACAAAAGCAACCCGCCCAGTGTTGATGTCTTCCTGGCTGAACTGGTTGATCCGGTCTCCGGAGTCGTTGTAGATGACATATCCATTAGCTGGATTCTTGGAGATGGAAAATTGGACCTCGTCCGGTGTGCTGTCCTGGTCAACCGTGTTGAGGTAGTTTTTGGAGATGATGGTCGTGGAGCCCTGGAGTGCTTCCAGGAGCAGGTCCAAGCTTACAAGTTCTGGCGGGTTTGAGTCTCGCTGTTTGATGGAGATCAGGAAGATCTCCTCCAGAACCATGGCACCGGGCTGGACTTGCGGAGTGCGGCCACTGGGGTTCAGATGGACCCGGAAAGAGAAGCTATCAGAAGATGCTCCGGAGTCATCGTGATTGTACTCTACATCACCACGTGCCACGTCATCCTGCAGGAAACGGGGAGCATCACGAGGCAGGTCAGACCCTCCGAGAGTGAGTCGTCCATGATTGGGGAACTGACGCACTTCATAGACAATGTCTTGCCCCACCCGCTTCTGCTCAGGCAAACTGGCCAGCAGGTTAGAAGCATCCAAAACAGAGCTGTCAATCACTTTAGACTGACCCTGCACCACAGACACACCTGCAACACATTAACAAAACATCAAAGGAAAAGAATTAAATTACATTTAATTATTAGACCTGTGTCCTAGAGATTAGCATACAACAGGGACCTGGAGGGCTACTGCCCTGCAGAGTTTAGCCAAACCGTAATCAAACTCACCTACCTGTAATTTTCTAGTAACTCCAAAGACCTTGATTAGCTTACTTGGTGGTCTTTGATTAGGTTTTGAGCTAAACTCTGCAGTGCAGGGCCAGATTTGAGAAACCCTGGCATTCAAGTTCCAACCACATTGAGTAACAATGCTCATGCAGAAAATACAAGTTTGAATGTGGCCTGCATTGTGTCCTGTTCCCACCACATTTGCCTATTATTATCAGTCTTCTGTTTACTTTTGTATCAATTGACAGAGAGCACCCGCATCAAACCCCTACTCCAAAAAATTACATTTAATTGGTAGCTACCTTTGTTCTTCCACAGCTGAGATGACACATTTTGATTGGCTGCGTAGTATGACACAGTGACTGGCAGGCTGTGATGCAGCTCTGTTGCTGGGGGCGATGTGAGGGCCAGCTCAACAGAATCTTTCAGGACCCAGAAGGGCTCAGCTGGCATCTGATGCTCATAATATATGGCACCTGCATCCAACTGAACACACAAGATGAATCAAAAACCCTTTTATAACAGGCCACAGCCTATAACACTGTTCATAAAACAGATCAAATGGTCAGCTGTTGAAGCATCAGACAGCAAATAGGGAATATAGTTTGAATTCTAAACTTGAAATACTGGCAGATTTCATAAGTTTACATTCAGCAGGCAAAATCCTAAATGTAATTAGAGAATAGTGCTGCCCTCTACTGGCCATCTGCACATATGCTGCTCTCTTGTGGGCAGAGATGGCATTACAATGGAAGAGGCTTTACTGACAACACATTTTAAGGGTTTTTATACAATGTCAAAACAAAACAATTATTCTGTAAAATAATACTAATACCAATACTATTACTTCAACTACCACTAATAAAATCTAAACCTTTCTAAAATGTAGCTGTACGTGTTACTGGTTTCCTCTGCCAGTACATTTTCACAACTATACAATATTATTTACCTCAGTCTGTGTGAATCTAGTGATCTCCTCAAACTGTCCTCGCTGGTTAGGTTTGATTATTCGTCCCAAGCGAGGAGGTTTCACTAGTGAGTATGTGATTTCATCACCGTCTTCACTTGTTATAGCCCGCAAAATATCTCCACTGATCACCTGCCTGGTGCCTGACAAGCATCACCAAACAAATCATATCATTCCCCCGATTTCTTTATGAAAACACATTTTAGCAGCTTTCATGCAGCTATAATTGACGTAATTGATCTACAAGGTTGTTCCAGATAAGATAACGGACTGTTCACGATGAGGAAAATGAAAAATGGCCCCCAAATTTGAAGATTTATGAATTATTTCTCTCTGGGCCAATAAAGATCCTTCATTTGGCCCAGAGAAAGACAGGGATTTGGATTTAAGCTCTGGACGTGTGGAGCCCACCTGGGAAGACCATGAGTTCTCCCTTCGTTTCCATGGAGATGGTGAGCTGTCTTGCCTTGACAGCGAAGTGGTAGAGAGGTGAAGTGTGTTCTCCATCAGTCACAGTGAAGCTGAACCCACCAGACTCTGAGCCTGAGACCAGACACAAGCACATCATATTCACTACATCATGTTATACTCTTAAAACAAGGGTTCTTCAGTGGTTCCTTGCAGCACATTAGATTTATCAAAGTAAAAGTTCTTTGAGAGAACTTTTATCTAAAAATTCGTTATACATTTACTAAAGCATTTAGAGTGGGCTATAGTGAGTTGCTATGTGGTTGCAAGGTGTTCACAGTAGTTTTAGTGTGTTGCAAAGTTTTCCAAGTTGGTTTAGTGTGTTGCTATGTGGTTCAAATAGATTTTTTGCATGCTCTATATGATTTCTAAGGTGTTCTGAGATGTTTTAATGTTTTTTGGGTTTTAGGATGCTATTATTATAGGATTGCTGAGGTGTTCTAAGCTGTTTTTAGCATGTTGCTATGCATTCGCTAATGTGTTCTGAGTGTGCTGTAGCATGTTGCCATGCAGGTACTAAGCTGTTCCAAATAGCTATTTTTTTTTTTTTGCATGCTGCTACTCTATATGATTGCTAAGTTGTTCTGAGTTATTTGTAACATGTTGCTATGTAGTTGCTAAGGTGTTTTTATCATGTTGCTACTGAATATGACTGCTGTGTTGTTTTTTATGATGGGGTTTTAGCGTGTTACTATGCATTTACTATGATATGATTGCTAAGATGTTCTCAGTTTTTTTTTTTAACGTGTTACTACGCATTTACTACGATATGATTGCTAAGGTGTTCTCAGTTTTTTTTAACGTGTTGCTATGCATTTGCTAACATACTAATATGTAATTGAGTGGGTTTTAGCATGTTGCTAAGGTTTTCAGAACAGTTTTTTGCATGCTGCTACTCTATATGATTGCTAAGTTGTTCTGAGTTGTTTTAACGTGTTGCTATGCATTTGCTAATGTGTTGTGAGTGGGTTTTGGCATGTTGCTAAAGGTGTTCAGAACAGTTTTTTAGATGCTGCTACTCTATGATTGCTGAGGTGTCCTGAGGTATTTTAAGATGTTTTTAGCTTGTTGCTATATGGTTGCTAAGGCATTTTTATTGGGTTTTACTATGATGTTATGCAATTTTGAGAGGTTTTTATTATATTGCTGTGGTGTTCTGAGTGGCTGGGCCTTGAAAGTGTCTTTTAACACAATTCCATGTGGTTGCTAGGCTGTTCTATATGATTGCCACGCCCCAAATCTCTTTTCTGGTCCCTCATCAGGTGGCCTACTGTTTTTTTCTTTAGTAGCTAATATTTTATTCTGCTTTTAAAGGTTTTAAAGGACTTGATTCAAAGAAACTGATGTCAACCCACCCTGATGAATGAATAAAACCTCTCCATTATTAATCTGAGCCTGGGTGAAACTGTCCACGCTGTCATCCGGGGACACTTTAAAAGCAACGATCCCACTGCTGGGCATCTCTATAGCATACACCAGCTCCTCCGGAGGGGTGTCAAGATCTTCGCTTCTCAGCATATTGGCTGTGATTTCAGACTCCTCACCAGCTAGAAGCTGGAAGGAGAGAGCAGACACAAACAAAGAGAGATAAACAAACCAATAAACAAGATGGAACAACTAAACTGTTGTTTTCAGAGGTGTCTAACTGTCTGGAGTCGCTGGGATGTGAAAGAGGCACTTATGTCTCCTCTGATACTTCTCTAATGGATGTGTAATGGACAAGTTGCTGAAAGACATTCTTAAATGATGAAATTCAGCTGGGAGAGTGCAGGGCTGCCATGTGAGTGCCACACATCAACACGCATTTAACTGTTCCTGAACACTTTCACTGCCTCCATCTACCGCTCTCCTGAGAGACCGAGGGAAAAAACTGGAATTGAGTACATGGCGTAGTGCCCTGGAACAGAAAGGTCTACAAACTCATTATCATTTAGTAATCTAGTTTCCACATAACGTGACCTTCAAGATTTAAGTGCATGTAAAATCATCTCCTTTCCTCCTGCGAGTGCTATTTAATGGGGGGCAATGCAGTGTCATTACCAGGGCAAATATTAGTCATAGTGGATAGCTCTCTGTACTGCCCCCTGGTGACTATTCAAAGACCTTTACATCACTTCCTGTGTAATATATGCATGGGCATCCACTAGATGGTAGCACTAGACCAGAGTACAGCACGAGTGAAACATATGAAACAAATATCTCCCAAATTGGGCTGGAAATTGCTGTTTCTTCATACTCAATATTTAATAGATGTAACATGGATCAGAGGATGCATGGCAAATCAAATCCCAGCATGCCGTGCCGAGGCCTGCTTTGATGGGAAACTGCAATCTCTCTCTGATTAGTCTGGTTTGTCTCTATAGGGTCTCTACATTAGAGCACAGGGAGCCCAGAACTGATATATTACTCTGTGTGTGTGTTTGAGTAATCGAGTGATTGTGTTTGTGTGGATGAATCTCACAAAAGTTTCATGATTCATGCCAAAATCAACAGGAAAACCACATGAAATTGTAAAACGAAGCCATTTTGGGAACATTGCGATTTTTGGCGCTGGGACAATAAATGCAACAAAATGCAAAACAGAGCTCATCCACATTACTGTAATGTGAAAATTATGATTTCTTATTTAGTAGATACCATAGTAGTATTTGTTGTACTGAATTTAATTTACCCAATTTTAATTCCAATAAAGACGTTTTTTTGCCACGTTACAGTCATTAGAATTATTTATTTATTTATTTTGCATTATGTAGTTAATTCTATTCATATCACAATAATACAATAATAATTTAATAAATTAAAATACACGTAACTATAATTTCTGCGAATTAAAAAATGAAAACTCGTATAAATGTATCATTGTTTAAATTCATCTGTATATATATATATATATATATATATATATATATATATATACATACACACACACACACACACACACACACTATTATATATAATTATTAATAAATAATACATAAATATTATATTTATTACATTTTTAAATCTATTTTTCCCCTTTTGATCCTTTTGATTTTAGGGTGAAATGTATCAGGCACTTTCTAGTGAAATCACCTAATTATAAGTGTGTGCTAAATACTGTGCTGGTAAAACTTGTGTTTACAATTTTGGAAAGAGCAGGCCTGAATTTTTCGACTTTCTCTGTTATTATCATCAGTAACCATTGAAAATTGAGGTGTTCCTGGATTAAAGCATGTCTGATACAGAGACAGACAGAGAGAAGGGGAACTATCCGCATGTGGAAAAACACACATATCATTATTTCACATTTTGATTGGTTGGCTTTCTCTCCAGCCCAGAAGCCGAATTCTTGCCACCGTCATGGTTTTCCAAAAATATGAGTTTCCACGACGACCAGAAACCACAGACAACATCGAGCAAGCACTGAATGACACTCTGTGTTCCAGCGGAGGGAGTCGCTCTGAATTTTCCGACTACGTCGCTGTTCTAGAAGCTTCAATAAGTTTAAAACAGGGGAAAATGGTCTCGGTGTACCTCCATTCCGGTGTTGCGTTGGAGGCGGGGCGGCTCGTCGTTCACCGGGAGGATGGTGATGGCGATGGTCAGGGACGCACTCCGGCGGGTGATGTGAAAAGCGGTCGCCATGAAGGTGAAACTGTCCTCTGTGGTCTCGCTGCTGTCGTGGAAATAGTACACCTGTCCCTGTTGTACCTGAGGAAACACAACATATGCAACAGACATCAAAAATACAGTCACACACACACACACACACACCCCTAATCTTTTTTCTGACCATTACAGCAATTTTGGATTTACAGCGGCTTTATTTTGCCATTTTTCAAGTGACAGATGCAGTTTCCCTCCAAAAAGATGAAATAAATAAACAAAAACTACCATGGCAAACATAGTTCCTGTTTTCAGGATTGTTTCATGTTGCTAATCAGAATCTTAGTGTATTTTTTGGCACTTTTTATTTATAGTATAACCCTCATGTTGTATTATGGAGAAGATTTGATGATGCTAGTTAAAACCTAACAATTAGTAAGGGGGGGGGGGGGGGGGGGGGGGGGGTGTGTCTCCTCCTTCACCTTCTTGTTAAAAGTCGCCAGCCTCCAAAAAAAAAAAAAAAAAAATTACTCATAAATTTCTTGTTATGCTACATTTTTACCCAATGTCGGATTGAGTCTTTTTATCAGCTTGTTTTCTTTCAATTAGCACAGGTTTTGTATTTCTTTTTGGAACTGACTGATCATAGGCCTTACTGATCTTAGCTTATGCACCTCAGTTTTTGAGCAAATATTGCCATAGTTATCCACAAATAATGTTTTTATTTTTTTCACTCAAAAACTGAGGTGCCTAAATTCAGATCAATGAGGCCTATGATCAATCATTTCCAAAAAGAAATACAAAACCTGTTCTAATTAAAAGAAAACAAGTTGACAAAAAGGTAGAATCCTATATTTGTTGATAATACAGCAAAATGAGAGATTTACAAGCAATTTTTTTTTAAAGGCTGGTGATTTTTGACACAGAACACCAAATTAGATAAAAGATTTTCAGCACAGCACAAAGAATAGTAGAGAAATGACAGAAAATGATGGAAAAATGCATTTGAATTGCAGCAACCATGAAAAATATCACAAGTCGGACTTGTCGGACTTGTAACATATGTCTGAACATGTGCTGTAACCACTATGCCACATCTCCAACCTTTTTTTATTTATAAGATTAACATGGTTGTGAATAGTCAAGCTGTTCTTCCAAACAAGCCATTTCTCAGTCCGTTTCATTACATAATTAAATGTACATCCGTCACACTAAAACTGGATTTGACGTGGGTGGTCAGATGTACTTTTTAAACAAAGTGCAGATAGTCAAACAAACATAATGCAAACTCTATAGGAAGCCCCACAGCTGCGGGCGTGTCATGTGAAACTGAAGTATGTTAGTGTGTCCGGCACAGTAGGTCAGACGTCTGCCGTTTGTCATATGCTATACAGATTTTAACATGCTCCAGATGATCAGATCATTGCACACAGTACAAACTACATAGCAATCTTAACAATGACTACAAGTCCTCACATCTCACATTTTCTTCAGAAAACACAAAAATATAATCTGCATTTAATTTTGGCAGCGGCTATTTGCACTAAGTGTAAATAGCAATTAGATGCTATTTACACTAAGTGAAAATAGCATATTTTCTTAGCAATAGATGCTATTTACACTAAGTGAAAATAGCATTATTTTTAGTGATATGCTATTTACACTAAGTGCAAATAGCTTTATAGATTTACACTATGTTAAAATAGCAGGATTTTCTGCTTTTTATACTACTTGTTGCAAATTATCTAGACCTCAGTATTGTAATACATTATAAAACAGTATGCAATAATAACTTATTGAGTGTAAACTTTAATTTTAATTGAAATTATTAAATGGATGCCACTTTACTGGAACAAAAGCCCTCCTTACACCTACCCTAACCCTAACCCTAACCCTACCTGATACTTTATTTTCAACTTTTTGATTATTTCCCTCATTTTTATTAAAAATAAATGCTTTTCTGATATGATTTTAAATTTGAAAAGGGAGAAAAAAAAGTTTGCCAAAAGGCAAAGGCGGATTCGAACCCCGGTCTTTTGCATCAAAAGTAATATGGCACACACTTTACCATCTGCACCACTATAGCTAATAACTGAAAACCATCTTTTGTAATGTTGACTAGCCCTATCACACATTGGTGGGCGGAGTTAGTGTAAATAGCCTCTACCAACAAGGCGGGCTATTTGCACTTAGTGTAAATAGACACTCCGTTTAATTTTTTGGCTTATTTTCATTAGTACCAGCATCAAGCTCCAAGAGCTGTGTGCTGACCGCTCAGCCCAAGCTTATGCTAACAGAATTTTTAGCAGAGAAAAGCTGTGCTTCACCTCTTTCTGACATTGTTTAAGTCAAATATGCTTACATTTGTCAGGAAATCGATAACTTATGGCGGCTGTTTATGGAAGATGTAATTTGGAATCGAGGTGAAATGTTTTTATGTAAGAATCTTAGTTTATTTTTGGCCTTCTTAACATTTTTATTTATAAGAGGCATTTAAAGAAGACAGAGGACAGGCCACCATGGGAAGAATATGACAAGCTGGATTCAAATCCTATTAACCATGCAAGCAATACAAACTGCAAAACATTTTTATTAAAATGTTGTGAAAACAAGATACATTTATATTAGTATCATTGTAACATTAGTTTCAAGGATGTCTATCTATCTATCTATCTATCTATCTATCTATCTGTCTGTCTGTCTGTCTATCTGTCTATCATATTACTATACTGTATATATAAAAAAAATACTGTATATATTAAAAAAATACATTCATACTAAAATTAAGTCTTAATTTATGCACTGTTGATTCTCGAGTAAACTGTATCTTGTTTTAAGGTTTTTCTAGATATTTCGACTTGTAAACAAGTAAAAAAAAAAAAAAAAAGGCCAATTAACTTAGAAGCCATTTTTGCAGTATATGGCTTAATGTGTCATAGCATGCTAACCGTTATGTTGCAAGCTCTGAAAGAACAGGAGCTTTTGTAGAGAAAATCTGAGCTTCATTTCTTTTCTGCTGCTGTTTAGTCAGTAAATCGTTGTGTTTGCCAGGAAATCGATACTGTTAGCGACTGTTCACAGAAGATGTCAATTTTCCAAGTCTGGTGAAATGTTTGAGCTAACATGCTAATGGCCGAGAATCTTTGATTATTTTAAGTTTGACCTTTTTGCCATTTTTATTGATAGTACAGTAGAAAAAAGGGCAGGAAAAGAAGGAACAAAAGAAACATCACGGTCCGCCTGTATGACCACACAGCCCACTGTTTCAAAGCATGCAAACGCTTCTATTTTTATTGTTGACATCAAAGGACTTGAGTCAATTTAAACTCTACTTATATTTTGGCAGCAAATTCATCCATCACTTGGTAGAAGCTAGTCACATTGGTCACAGATGTCAACATGGATAGGTTTGTGACATACAGTACCATCCTCAAAAACATGAATAATGTCAATATTAATGAAATATGAAAAAAACACATAAAGGGATAGTCCACCTGAAAATTAAATTTCGGTCAGTATTCACTCTCTTGTCGTTCCAAACCTGTATGATTATTTTTTTTAATAATCATAAAAGATATGTTATAACCAAACATTTTGGTTTCCATTGAACATTATTGAACAGAAAATAAAATATAATCAATGGGAACCAAAACTTTGGTTACCAATATTCAACATTCAACTTCAAAATATGTTCTTTTAAGTTCCACAAAAGAAAGAAATTGACAGGTTTGGGACAACATGTGGGTGACACTGCATGAAAAGACTAAATTCTGGGATAAATTGGACAATGGAAATTTCAGTGAAACTTAAGGTGTACGGCCCGTGTACGAAAATTTCCCAGGCTGAGTGTGCTGAGTCCCGTACACGTCCACACACTTGAGATGCACTGAGATTTTCGGATGCAGGATATTTCTGATCGCACACACTGGACGTGTTCAGATATTTCCAGTATACCAGCCCTTATGAAAATAACCCATGGTTTTATTATAGTAGTGTAGTTACCTTTTTTGGCAGACTGATTGCCATATTTGTATAACCACAGTTTTACTACAAATACATGTTTTTAACTACAATAGCCATGTTTTATTTATTTATTTATTTACGTACAATGGTTAATTGTCATAAGGAGCAAGCACTGTCCTGTTTTTTGGGGTGTTTGGTTAAAAATTAATCGACCAGTCATTTTTAAACCTGTAGGCAAGTTTTTAGATTCTTAGAGTCTTTTGATTAACAGAATCGCAAAATTTGAGTGAGATTAATAAAAATCCACACATTCGCGGGTAGTGTTGTATCTCGGGGTTTGTTATAGTTTGGTAATCGAGGTAATGAACACAGCAATATCACACACGGACATTTCAGGCCTCGCATTTGGAGCTGAATCACCCGAGACTCGCAATTCTTGACGTCCGTGAATCGAATCTTTTTGGAGTCGACTCCGAGCATCACTGTTCTTACCCCTCTTCTGCTGCATTGTTTGCACGCGCGCTGACAGCATCCGGTAACGTTATTTCATGAAAGATTTACCTCAGACGAAGGTAACGTTAAGTGTGAATATATAAAACCATTTTAAATAACGTTTACAAGAACATAACATTAAAAGTTGTTCGATGTTGTAATATTTTTAAACTGTGTTTCTAGCATGACGTTGTTTCGAGCCGTTAATTTATTCCCGCTTCAGCTGCACCGTTGCTGCGCGTGCTGATTTTCTGAGAGATTTACCTCAGACGAAGGTAAGTATGCATATATAAAACCATTTAAATAACATGTTTATCAGACATAACATGTTATATCATTTCTTTCGAACTGTATTTGTAGCCCGGTGCTGTTTCGAGCCGTTTGTTCCCACTTCAGCTGCCTTCATTCAGCACGAGGTGACAGCCGTCGAGTGTTTTCAGAGAGATTTAACCATGTTCCGTACACTTTTCGCTATTCACTGCACGCCCGCGACCACTCCTCCGTTGTTGAGAGACAGACAAGCATGTTTGTGTGATCCTTCCCAGGGGAATACCCATTATACAGTCCACACTTTGATTGATGTCTTTAGTACCAATAGTTTTTGAGAAAAGTGGGGAAAAGTACCTCCTCCGCTATTGTACGGAAATTATAAGGCTTAACGGTGTTCCGTACAGCGCGCATAACTTGATTTCATCAGCGAAAATGGACATTTAACTGATCAACTGTGAGCTGTTTATTTATTTTAAATGATGAAAACATCATTTAAATTAATAAGAAAGATGAGTACCATTTTATTTGGTTAAAATGTAAGTTAATTGCTGCTTGAATAAGCTAAAGGACCATGTGAGGCATGATTGTGTCATGATATTAATTATGGCATGCGAGTTAAGCATCAACCATGTGAAACGTTAGTGAATAATATTTCCATATCTTTTCTGAAGACAAGAAGGGCAAACAGTTTGCACTGATTTTAAAATAAAAAAGATTAACCAATGTGAAAACTTCAAAACATAAATGATCAGGATGGTGTGTTTACAACTATTTACATTTGACACTGAACTGATTAAAAATACTATTAGCCTACTAGAAATTAACGTGTTCATTTTCTGTGTGCACTGTTTACATTGTGTGTGTGTAACGTGTGTTTTTATGTGGACAGACAACATAACGTTACTTTTTTAATGAAAAAGTTTGCTTTGAAATAACACAATCAATTGAGTTATAGTTCATGTTTAATTTGTTAAAGAATGACAATTTAAAATGTTAAAATATTCAAATCATGTAATGTTAACTTAATTGACCCTTTATGAATATAAACATCATCACAGGATGATGGGCAAACAGCGTCTGTGCTGACAGATGTGCTGCCTGTCTCAGGTGAGAGTGGCGCTAGTGGTCATCGCCCGCAATCAACGTTTAAAAATTACCATTTCAAAGCATTTATTCAACAAAAGGTAATATATTTAACAATTTGTGATAACATAATATTCATTTCATAAAGACTGTAGTACTGTGAGAAACATAAATTAAATAGAAATGTACATTTTCGCTGCTCTAGTTGTCTCCCCTCCTAAGCTGCGGTCTGTTTAGCGCGCATGCGCATCTGTAAATGTTAGAAAGTCATGCAAATGTATCCATTTTGCTGTCAGGAGTGGGCTTACGCGAGTGAACGAGCGCTGCTGCGCGCATGCGCGCTAAACAGACAGAGCAATAATTGAGTCAAAAATGCATTTTGCTAAAATATTCGTTGTTGGACATTAAATGTGCCTTTTGTAAAATTTTAAACCTACATATAGGTGTATTTTTATGATAGCATAGCAGTAGTAACTGTAAAGGGACTATTGTAATGGGTAAATAAAATAGGCTGATGCAGTCCTAATTACTAAGCTCAGATGAGTTAATGTGTGTTTCTTATAGCAATTAAAATGTAGTTTTAATTTAGTGATTTTAACTTTTAGTTTAGTGATTTTAATGCTTTAAAAAGCAATGTTAGATTGTAATGTTCTAATGCTATCTGTTCTAACTATAAAATGTACAGCTGTTATAAAACCAGAGAGAACAACAAAACTGTTTCACATTATTCTGCTGTTGTTTAGTCTGCATTTTTTATACAATTGATAACTATTGGTGACTGTCTACATAAAATGTCAATTTTTGTAGCAGAGGAGAAATGTATTCCAGATTGTTTCGTCGTGACATGCTAATATCCGTTTTCTCTCTTTCTTTTTGAAGCCATGAGCTGTTTTGAGATGTTTTCATCTCAGTGCGTTGTGAATGTTTGCTACTATGCTGCACCATAAGCTATCATTACAATCTGTCCCCTGGTGTGGCAGCGGTGACCGGCAGAATACAAACCGACTGCTGACTCCACAACACAGAATAAAGAATCGCCACATTCAGCTCAGTAATGAGCATGACGCATACGTCTTTAATTTAGGAACAATTCCGCCTTGGTTCCTTTCCTGCGCAGTAGTTTTTCTCCATATGGAACATATTAGTTGTGTTTCAGAAAGCATTGCATAACCGAAGAAAGGAAACGTAGCACAGGACAGCGAGAGCCAGAGCGGTTAAGACGTCGTGTATTAAGATGTAGTGTGGAGCGGCTGCACACAATGAAGTTATTCTGACAGCTGGACTAAAGCCACCACAAGACATTGATTCTGAACTTCAAATTCAATCTGTCCTCCATCTGTGATCTCCCTCTCTCTCATCCTTCCCTTCTCTGTCTGATCTGAGAGCTGTGTTCATTGCATAAGATATCTGTCAATCTAACACCCCTCACGTCCTGCTGCGTCTCAATCGCTGAAGGGAATATTCAGTGTTATTTTCAACTTCAGACCTTCAAAATGTCAACGCCGCTGTTTTCAATAACACCAAAAGCATATGTGACCTGCTTTGTCATTTTGAGTCGCTTAGTTTTTGACAGAAAAAAGTCTCAGCTTTCAATTCAAATTATTTAAATATTACAATTGTACATTCTTACTCCAAACCATTGTTGAGATTTAATATTAGAAATATTGTCTATCAGAAAACAGTTTTTTTTTGGAAAAAATGACCTCTAAAAAAATTAAAAAAAGGTTTATTTATTTATTTATTTATTATTATTATTATTATTATTTTTTTTTTTACAAATTATCTGACAAAATTAGCAGATTGAATCAAATATAATATAATATAACATAACATAACATAACATAAATATAATAATTAAATAATAATAATAATAATATATTTGTGCAGGTAAACATGATGTTAGCTATGTCCACTGCAAAAAAAAAAAAAAAAAAAAAAAAGGGTATATATATATATATATATATATATATAAAATCACTTACTGGGTATTTGTCTGGTTTTCCACTACAAATATTTAAAAATTACTTGATATGCAAAATTACTTTGTACCTAAAGCAACAACAACAAAAAATCTGTCAATGAGGCCAGAAAAGATCAACTTAATTCAAAGGGAAAACAAGTTTATTTTTCCAAGTGTATTGGCAGAAATCTGTTCTTATTTTAAGCATTAAGTCACTCAACTGTGATATTTCTTTCAGAAAAAGACCTTATATATAGTGTAATTTTGCTTCTCAAGTAAATCTAGCTCAATTTAAGAATGTTTAGAGACTTTATTGAAAAACAAGACTAAAAAATTGAGCAAGAAAAACTTACTAATCTCTTACGCACTTCATTAAAGAGTAACATTTTGAATATCCAGATAAAACTGACACTATTTGAAAACTGAGACTTTGCAATTCTGTTTTGGTAACACAGAAATTGATCCTGAAGTTGGAAATAACCTGGGAAGTTCATCTGTTCTGGCTGAATCGCTCCTGAGTTAACCTGATCTCTGTTCTCGATGTTGCACGCCTGGCGGCGCAGTGTAAATGCTTTATTTGTGGGATATATGGGGTAGTTTATTCTGGCCCGCGGCTGCAGGGAAGCGCAAGTCAGAATTTCCATCAAGCTGGAACGGCAGTCGTAAGAGCAATGTCTAACCGCTCTCAAACAACAGCATACTCATTCTACCGCCAGTCTTTCCCTGCTCATTCTTTCCACTAAAAGACCTCTGGGTCACTCTGCTAGATATCATAATGCAAAGCAGTTTTGGGGGGCCCGCTGGAAACAAAGAGAGCTTAGATAAGTCTTAAAAGACAGTGGGAGAAAGAGAAATTGTTTCTTTGAGCCTCTAAAACACAGCGAGCATCAGACAGGCGTGATCAAGGTCCGCCTCAATAGCTGTTATTCTGTGAACGGCTTGCAATTAAGATGCAGAAAATGCTATTTTATGCCTGACTGTTCCTCAATGATATGGCAAAATGCTACGCAGGGATCCTGGTAGTCTCTGAGAAACCATTACACGAGGCTGTTCGCCCTTTTAATTAAAGCCAATGACAGCTCCTCTGGTTCCAGCGCAGCTCTTTTATCTTGAGAAGAATTAACTCTCATTGCAGCACAAAGTACAAACAAACAAAACAAACAAGCCTGTAATTACGACATCATTAGTTGTTCCAACTGTTTCCTCTAAAAATGAGAACAGTTTACCCAAGAAATGAAAATTCTGTCATCATCTGCTCACCCTCATGTCGTGACTTTCTTCCTCCTGTGAAACTCACAGCCATTTCCAAGCTACTCGAGCAAACAATGAAAACATATTGTGACCAGTGGCTGTCAAGCTCCAAAAAGGACAGATAAGCACTGTAAAATTTGTCTTTACGACTCAGAAACAACATTTCAAGTTTTCTGAAGTCACATGATAGCTTTACATGAGGAACAGACCACAGTTTCAGTCATTTATTGATGCTCTCCACTGCAGATCTTAAATCTCATTTGCATATTCTATCTGCATCAATATAGTATTATAGTTATGTGGACTGCTGTTATGGAGGTTTTATGTCCTTTCTGGACATTCAGACCTCCTGGACACAATATGCAGTAATTGTATAGTAAAAATCAGTGTGAAGATTATGCAAAATATCTCATCTTGTGTTCCACAGAAGAAAGTTAGAGAATGAGTAAATTATTACAGGATTTTTAATTTCATGTCATTGTTGTGATTCTTAATTAAAACTAAAAGAAACCAAAACTATTCAAAAAAAATTTCAGTAATTAAAAAAAAAAAAAAAAAAATCTAAACATTCAATATCCTCTGATGCCCATAAGGATTGACAAACATGTTTCTGAGGTTACTCCTCCCATCCCCACAGCTAATATTCATGGCCACACCTCTGATGCCCATTTAAGGGTTGGTGAACATGTTTTTGAGCAGGCCACTCCTTTTCCCACACCTAACATCAATGGCCACTCCTCTGATGCCCATATAAGGGTTGGTGAACATGTTTTTTTAAAGATGGGTATTCCTCTTCCCAAGCTTTACAACCATGACCATGCCTCTGAAGTCCTTATAAGGGTTGATGAACATGTTTCCGAGGTGAAATGAGAATTAGAAATGTTGTTTTTGCAACTAACTGAAATAAATGTTTAAATAAAATGACTAAAACTGAAATAAAAATAAAGCTATATATAATATAAAAACAAAACCTAATAAAAGTGACAAAAGCAAATAATAAAACAACAAACTTAAATTAAAATGAAAAATGAACATAAAAATAAAAGCTAATTAAAAATATTAATATAATAAATTACTAATAGTATATAAATAATAGTAAAATGTGTATTTGTTGGCACTCACATCCTCCCAGGTGAAGGTGACAAGTCCATCTTCTTCATCCAGATACTTAATATCTCCATGCTGAGGTGCTTCCTCCATAATAAACTCGATGTTCATGGAACGGTAGAAGTGGTGTGTGATATTCAGAACCTCTTGGGTCAGCGCCACAGATCCACCCTCCCTCACAGTGAGGTTGACCACCTGGATGGGTATGATGCGTGGAACAATGACCACCTGCACCTGTAGATCTTCTATGGTGGTGAAGCCATTGCTGACATCGACGGTGAAGTGGTCCTGGCCCTGAAGGGAAGAGGAGACGTAAAAGATTCTGCCCAGGTTTATGTCCTCTTGTGTGAAGGATTGAATGTAGTCCAGCACGGGTGACGCTGTACTGTCCGAGTCGTTGTTGAGTTTGACCACATGACCCAGTCGTGGAAATTCTTTGACGGAGTACACCATCTCTTTGGGCAGGATGTCTTTTTGCATCACCTAAAAGGATGGCAAGAAGACCTTCTAATGAGTGCAGTAAGAACCTGGAAAAACTGCTTTCAAATACTGCATATCCCTATGGACAGCCAGGTACCAGCTATCTTTTAATAATAATTACCTTCAGAACATGCTGAATATTTCTTTCACAATGTACTGTATATTCTTTCACTAATGTAGTTAAGAAAAGTTAACCTAAAAATGAAAAGCCTCACTGTCATGTCATTCCAAATTCAAACTGTTGAAGAATTTGTTTTTGCATACATTTAAATATTACGTTTGATATCAATAATGTTAGGACATGAACTTATTTTGACATGCCATTTTTGAATGTATGTAAATGGAAATGACATTCAAGAAAGAAAGTTATATGGGTACGACATGAGGATGAGTAAAGGAATTTCATTGTTGGCTGAACTATCCCTTCAACTTAAATCTTAGAGATTTACATAGTTTAAAAGTACATAATTTTTTTTTTTGACCTATTAAATGGCCCTGAATGGTACATTATAGAAACCTTGAGCTGTTATCATAAATTAGATTATGCCAGATCCCCTATTTAGCACGTGATAAATCTCAGAAATACTTGGAGGAAAAAGTAGCACAAAACGTAAATCAATGTCAGGCATCACAAATGTCCTAATGAATCTGAGCAGAGGCTGTTTCCTCTACTGCAACACTTGGGTAATTACTGAAAGTACACTCAGTGGAGCATCAACAATAGCAGAACCACTGCAGAGTTTCAACTACATTTGAAACATTTCTTTCTTCTGAAACACACTGTTTGCAACTAAATGCAAAGCAGCTCCTGGATAGATTTATGAGACCAGTATTCAGGGATTTTGGGAGCAGTGCTCTTGCGGTTCTGGAACCTTCCACAACCGTAATACAACAGCTTTTGAAAACAAATTATCATTATGGACTGTTGGAAGTCTTTGTAAACTGATATTAATATTTCTGCTATATGTGAAGTGTTTAAAGCACTGGCTTTCTGCCTTTGGATAACAACTTATGACTTGACATGAAATAATGGACTCATGGTCTCTTTCCTAAAACAAGTTGAAGAAAACCATTTTTTTTGTGTGTAAACTGTTGCACGTGATTTGGTAATGATTTTCTTTTTTTGTGATACAAATTAATACAATTTTGGCATTGAGCGAAAAAATCAGTGTTCAGAACTGTTGTTGTTTAAACCCAATTCACTACAGTACAATAATTATATCTGAACAGCAACTTGCAATTTTATGTTTGAACCACAAATGGCTATAGAGAGTTCTGTGCATCTACAAGAACGGCTTTCACAAACAATTTACACACGTTTAAGCATAAACAATTTTTCAAAATATGTACTTAAAACAAGAAAAAACATGAGAAAAATTCATTAATATTTTTAAAAATATATTTAAGAAAGATAGTTTTACCTCTAGGTGGCTTGTGTCAATAACAGAATGCTCTCCTTCATAGGCAAGGGTCACCAGGTTTGACACGACCTTTGGCTGTGACAGGTATCCTTTCTTGAATATCTTAATCCTGAAAGTGCCCTCTGTGGACCAGCCCTTAGCCTGCACAGTGAAGGCAAAGGAATCTTTCGAGCTAAGGCTCTGGTCACTGTGTTCATAGGAGACCACACCCTTAGTCAGGTCCTCTTGTGTAAATGTGGAAGATTCAATTCCACTGACTATAATCCTACCATCACTGGGAAGAGAAGTCACATCATAAATGATCTCAGCTGCACTTCTGATGTCCATGTTGGTCTCTGCACTTAGCAGACTGGTGTTCAGTGTCTTGGTGCTACCATGGTCCATGACCACAATGGTATTGTTGGCTATACGTAGATAAGGGTCACCTGCTTGCACCTGAAGTACAGCTGTTGTCTTATGTAAACCATCAGATACTTGAAGTTGGAATCGCTCACGATCTGCCCCATGGTGGACAAACAAAACCTTCCCGTCCCTCAGGTCAGCCTGGGTAAAGCGGTAGAGAGGTTGTGTTGGGTCTACTGCAGAGACAATGTTTCCTGAAAGAATTCCCACTCTCACGTAAACCAGCTGGGTGTCATTAAAGTCAGAGTCATCGTCTTTGAACAAAATGTCATCAGTGGTCAATAAACGCTGACCATTTCTGACAACATTAAAAGGTTTGTGGATTACCCTTTGAGGTACGTAGTCATTCCTGGATTGTATTGCAATGTTAAACACTCCCCTCAGTACCTCATGACCCTCTTCTTGCCAACCATTGCCACCTCTTGAATCAAATACCAGAAAGGAAAACTGGTCATGACTTGTCTCTGATCCATCATGTTTGTAGACCAACCTGTTCAAAGAGAGATCCTCATTACTAAAGACTTGAATTGCACCATCAAACCTTTGCACTCCTGGTGGGGAGTCTCTGATAAGACGACCATGTTTGGGATCTTGTACTATCCTGTACACAAAGTCTGTTGAGGTGGAGGTTTGAACCCAGAGATATTCTTTATTTATAATGTTTTCATTTCCTTCCAGCACAACAAGTCTCTCATTGATGAGGGCAGGAGCATCAGAATCAGCCTTGAATTTGATTGGAAAGGTGTACACTCTGGAGTACTGATCCTCTGCGAATACTTTGAACTGGAACTGATCCTCAAAGTCAACCACTCTGCGGACACGAGGACTGTAACTGATGAAACCGTCCAAAATGTCTTGTTGGGTGAAGGTATCACCATCAGACAACTCTTTGTCAAGCATCATCAAGACTCCCTGGACTGGGCTTTTCGTAATCATGTACTGGATTGATCTTGAATCAGTGTTGCTTTCCATCACAAAAGCTTGTAGTTGTTCAAGTTTAATGACCTTTTGCTGCCCATCTTCAACTTCTAGAGGAATACTTTTAGCTATTCCTATAAGGGCAGGCATGATCTTTATCATAAATAAGTTGTCTGGCAGGACGACCTGTCCAAGCTGTGCATTGAAGTGAATAAACTCTGTTTCTGTGCCCTTGAGATCAACTGTGGGGTTGGGAACGTATTTCAGTCGGTTCTGCTCCAGATCAGATTGGTGAAATAGTGTGACTCTTTTTGGTACCCCATCATCTGAGATCAACTGCAGTTCTCCAAACTGAAGTGGCTGAGTGACATTATATACAACGTCACCAGTTTTTGGAGTTGCAGAAATGGCCAGATTTTGTATTCCAATAGGGGTGCTGTCATCCTGGGTGATCAGAAGGCCAGTATTTGTGACTACAGTCATCTGTGGCTGGGTTATAAGCAACTTAAATGTGCTTGACTGGCTAACCGAATCTCCATCTGAGACCTGGAGGATAAGTTCTGGCACTTCTCCTCCTTTGTGCACGTAATAGATATTTCCTTCTTTCAGTTGTCTACAAGTGAACTCTCTTAGACCAAATCCTGGCTGTTGAGCATTCTCCAGATATCCAGCAGCAGCAGGGTCCGATGTGACTGTGACATTGAGTTCATCACAACGATTGTCAGAGTCTGAGATTTTGATGAGGTTTGGGCTCAAACGTGTGCGCCCGTTAGCTGTGATTGAGATGTCACCTGCACTGAGCTGAGGGATGTCATTGACAGGGATGATCTCCACCGGTAGCACATACTTGCGTGCAACACTCAAGCACTCTGGGAGATTCGTTCCATGAACAGTCACCTCTAGCTGGATTTGATCTCCATACCTTTCATTGCCATCATGAAGATACTTGATTTTCTTGTTGACAACATCCAGAAAGGTAAACTTCTTTACTCTTGTCTGTCTTAGGTTCATATCAACCAGTCCATACCAGGGATCGTTCAGCAGAGTAAAGATGATCTCAGATTCACGAACACCTGCAGCTTTTAGGTTAAATGTTGGGTTTAGGTTTACGATGTCGATGTTGGCCTCTCCTCCCTCAGGAACCAGCAGAGGAGTGATGTCCAGGAGCCTGGAAATATTGCGGAACATCTCTGGCAAGTCCTCTGTAGGAAAACAGTGTCTTTCATCAGTATTGACATTAATGTATGTGATTCTTACTGGAGGTGTAGTTGTTAACTCCAAATCTTCATCATAAGCCGAGTAATCATATTCTCCTTCACATTTCACATGAATGTCTTTAGTTATCAGAGCATCCTGCAGGCTTCTGCCCTTCTGATTCACCTTGATTTCTCCTAAACATCCAATAAAGGACTCCGTTGTGACCTCCTCCTCTACACGAGCCAAATAATTTTGAAACACATCCTTCATCTTCCTTTGAATGCCTCCCAGGTACAGGTTCCCCACTAGATCCAGCTTTTCTGTCTCATTAAGAGGGAGTGAAACCGTTTGACTGTCCACATTTATCAAGAACTCATTGGGGTCAATTTGAACTTTTACTCTGTGCCACTGATCATCATCCACTTTCACCTCCACATTGTCTAGCACATACATTCCACTTCCCAGATCCATAACACCTTTTAGGAACCCTCCTGACATTCCAATTGCAATGAAGTCTGTCTGGTGTCCTGGGTGGAAGAGCAACAGAGCATCCTCAATGGTCGTCTTCATCAGCATCTCCAGGCTACGGGAGCCTGAGCTAGGTCTGGTCCAGGTAGGGAAAGAGATGAACGATTCTGGACTTATAAAGCTTGTGGTGTCTCCGTCCCCTGCCTCAAACTCACTGCTGCAGCTCTCCTTGGTGTCATAACAGACTGTAGCTGCTGAAGCCAGAATATCAAAGTCATGAGACTCAAACATGACGTTGCTCATGCAGCCACGCAGGGAGGGAACAGCTGTGCTCAAGTACTCCACTTCCAGGTCCCTCACACCTCCAAGAAACACGCCCTGGTCGATGTTCAGGTCCTCATCTTCATTCTCCACTGGGATGAAGGTTGTGTACAGGTTGTCCACAGCCATAGTAAGTTTGGAGTCTTTCAGAATGAGAGACACATGATGGTCCAGAAGGTTACTGAGCTGGAGACCCATGGTGGAGGAGAGAACCTTTTCTCCGGAGCCCATGTCAATCCTAGCCTGTAAAGATACACACAAACGAATGATTAATTAATTAGTTTCTAAGCTGCTCTGAGTGTTTTGTAGTACATTGCTAATCGGTTGCTAAAATGTTCTGGTTTATTTCCTGCGATATCATTTGAGGTAACATTCATGTTTATAGCACAAATTGGCTGGAGGAGTTGCATGCTGAAGGTTAATACTTGTTAGTATAAGAAGTTTGTTCAGGTTTTTGGGGTTTCCTTGCTCCAAAAGCACAACTAGGTAATCTTATCTTATCTTAATACATGTAATTTTGCTTCTCAGGTACATTTATCTTTAGACATTTTTATAGAAAACAAGACAAAGATACTGGTTAAGAGTATGATTTTTCACAGTGCATCATACATGCATTCAGCTGTGAAATTCTAATACAGACTTTGCTGGATCAGTTGGCTACACAGTATTTCAAACACTCTGTAGCCACTTAACCTGAAAATATCACAGATCTCATTTCAGATCTGCAGCCTCCAAAGAAAAAAAAAGTAAATCTGCATGAATTGAATGTCAGTGGAAATGCGTTTTTAATGACAAATCCTGCCACTGATGAAATAGTCTTGGTACCGTTTCATATTGCAGCATAATGCAGGCAGTTTGAGCGTCTGTGTTTATCTATGCGGAGCGGGAGCCATTTTCTAGGGAGGCTGCAGATGAAGAAGAAATATCTCAGAGCAAACCAGTAACTCATTCAAGCCGTGGAAGCTTTTTCCATGTGTTGAGCTGAAAAACTGTGACGATTCAGTCACAGTGGAGCTGGAAGCGTATGTGAGTCATCCCTCTCACCACAAATCAAACGGCTGCTTCTCAAAAACTCACAAGAGATTTTCTCAGTGTGTGGCTCCTTCTGGGGCCCTGAAGTCTTGAAGGGCCATGAGAAAATAGTGGAGATTTTATTTATTTGTCTAGTCAGTCTGGGTTTTAATTTACATTACAAAGTAGATATTTTGCAGAACTGCACCCTGTGCTTTCTGATTTTGCCAGATTTGATCTCTGTCTTTAGTGTATAAGTAGTCGAATACAAGGCACTTTTATCCAAAGCAGTTTAACACATAAAGAGTGTTCACTCTGACAGTGAATTATAGCAACAAATCAACTAGAAGTCAAAGGGTGATTTAAGGTAACATGACCAGCTGTTGGTGATCTAAATGTACTGTATTTCACCTGTAATCTGCCATTGTAGAGCTCCAGCGAGAGGTAATCTCTGTGTCCCGCCGCCAGTAGGAGTAGGCCACTACGTCTGCTTGTTTTAAATTGAAGCGACACTTGAAAACTTGACAGGTCCTGAACGGCATCTATCCGACAGTAGCTGTCCCCAAAATAGGAAGCTGCAAACACAAAGGGAGAATTTTTTTTAAAATTTGAAATATTTTAATGAAGACGTGCACCATTAATGTGTGAATGTGGAAGTGGGAAGACACACAGCAGATGGAAGTTTGAATTTAAAACTTTTTCCAGCTGTCTTCTCAGCTGTTGTATAGAAAAGACACTGTTCTGGAGAGTTCCAGCTTCGGCCCCATGAGAATGTTTATATAACTACTTTTCTGCAGGATTTCCAGAGCTTAGTGTAGTAATTTTCGGCTATATGCTAATGTAGCCAACTGCCTTGGATTGCAAATTTGATTTTTTTTTCCCCTCTATTGCTTTCACTCCTTTAGTAAATCATTCACACATCACTCCTGGGCCTTATGTCAAGGAGATCCCTGTTCCATTGAATAGGTTTCCAGGGGCCAAATCAACAGCGTCTGTGCCTCGGTAACATTATAAGGCCAGACTCATTGGGAAACCCCTTCATGGAATTCTGGGAAGGATCCAGAAATGGAACATTCTCACAGGAACTATGGTCAAACGTCTTGGTAGAGGGTCAGGAGTCAATTTATGACTCATGTAATTCCCTTATCCGAGATCATCAACAGGATACTATTGTTACAACAAAAACGTCACATATTAGGCAAATACTGATCAAATTTACCATGGTTAAAAATATCACAATGACATATTCATATGAATTAAAGGAACACCCAAAAATAAAAACTCTTTCATCATTTACTCACCCCTTGTTGAACGAACCATTTGATCTGGTTCACAAACCAATCCGAAAGATTTATTGAGTGATTCGATACTTGTTTACTCAATCTAATGTGAATCCAAGGTGAATCACTCTTTTTACCTGTTTACTTGAACTCACTAAATTATTCAGACAAAGATTACCAGTAAACACTGACTTAAATTTTGATTTGTTCCTCACACAAAGCTAAAGTATGACTTCAGAAGACTTGGAATACAGTCATCTGGACTACTTTCATGGTTCTTTTCCATCCTTTTTGAAACTTGAACGTTTGTATCCTTTAATTGTAATTGCATGGAAACATATCAGTAGATTCTTCAAATTCCTTGTTCCACATAAGAAAGCGAATCTGGGTTTGGAATGACATGAGGTTGAGTAAATAATGACAGATTTTTGAGTAAATGACTTCTTTATCCTGTTAAATATACATAATAGAGTAGCATCTGAAATCATTCAGCAAAATTTACTGTCATTAGCTAACCGCTACTCCTAAGACAGTGGCATCCTGCCTAGTTGTGTTTGTTTGTTCCTCTGTATTCATGCACAAAGATCATCATAAAATGTTTTGAGAGATATATAGCACTTAATACTCACCATAAATAAAGTGAACTGGATGTGCAGAAAACTATGGGAGTAAACTATTTTCATGCGTAAAAATATCTATTTCATAAACAAAGACCACCTTTAGAGTAACTGAAACGCCCATTTGCACTCTGAGTGAGCGATGCATCAAAAGCACCAGAGATCTTCACAGTTCAGCAAAAGGTTCTCACAGATACCCCCTATATACATTCAGTCGATGCACTCCAAAAAAAAAACACATAAATCTCGCCGAAAGAGCCAAACACAACAGGAGGCACAGCAAAACTCATATGATCTCTCATATAATAATCTATAATGCTGAAAAGGTTATAACATTTAGATCTGAGCCTGCAAAAGACTGTCCACACAGATCTGAGGCCCTCAGATAGCATATAAAGTAGATAGAACCCAGAAAAGCGAGATGAATTTTAATGAGGCTACATTTATCTGAAGCCTGTAACTCCGATTTGGAGCTCAACGACCTTCTGCAAGGTCCAGAGAGAGAATATATGGAATTAGCTGGGAGTATTTCCCTCAGCTTTACGATCATCAGATCTGTTTTTGTTGGAAAATTCACGGCGCACACGGGAGGTAGAATGGGCAACTGGAGCCCAAGGACTCTAGGTTCAATCCGCCGTCGGTGCGCAATGAGCATGCTCAGACCAGAAAAGACACAAGGGCCACAGTGAGCACAGCCAGCACATATGAATCTGGAACCCATTAAAACTTTTTGAGGGGATTCTAAATGGAACACATGTGTTGAAGACCCCCAGCCATTCCAGGATTCAACATGCACCATACATTTAACCAAGAATCAGCTCAGCTCTCGTCTTTATAGGCCAGTCACGTCTAATTGCATGCTAAAAACACAGGAGGCAGGCTTTTGTTTGTGAATGAACATCATTATTCTGCTGGTTAGTTGATTACGAAACTCCATCGGTTTAAAGCAAACGGCACATCTGTCTTTCCACACCAGTTATTTTTAAGAGGGGAATACTGTTTGAAAAGAAAATCAAGAGTGGAAAAATCGAGAGCAATGGCAGTATGGACAGAAACATGGAATGTATGTGTGCCAAAGTGGAATTACAAAATCTAATTGGCATTGGTAGGAACATAAATCTATTTAAAGCCAACATGAAAGCAGATTTGACCCTATTGACTTTATTATTACACATTCCTTGGACATTCGTCTTTGTTATCATCAAAATCAATAACGCGATACACCTTTAAAACGTCTTTTCTGCTCATATGACGAATGCCTCTTTTCAATCTTCTGACCTCCAAACAACCACCATTCTACAACATAATGCCCACTTTGACAAGCCATGCAATTCTGTTAAATAAAGCCCAGTTATTTTTCCCCATTTAATATCCTGTTTCACTCTGAAATATGTCAGAATATTGAAGTAAAATGTGCTTATGCATTTCAAATTAAACTGTAAGGGCACTGACCTAAAAGTACATACTTTATCGGTGACGGTAAAGTACATAATTCAGAGTATATATTAATTCAGAATGCTGTTGGACATAAAATTGTTGATCACACAACCATTTGTTACACATTGCATGTGCATTACACAATAAAATATATTTAAAAGTTTCATGGAATTTTATTGCAATATAAAAGTCAAAAACAATCAAAGCTCCACTTTTATAGAGTGCAACAACCAGGTTCAGGAAATAAAAATCCCATTCATTTTCTACATAAGGGAACCGATTTTGAACAATAACTTATAAACCTTTATAGACAGACCTAATATGAGCTATTAGATTATTAATCAATTTGCTTTTGTTGAAGCCATCAAGCTACATTATTTCAAATTATCTTTTTAAATAATAGTGTTCAACAACGGAATTCCTGATGAAATCTACATTACCCATGATTCTGCAGAGAAATCTCTATCAATCAGTGAACTGTGACAAGCATATTGTGCCAAAAAACCACTTTAACTCTTATACAGCACTACAAATGACATAATAGTTTTCCTATGATCTCAAACTACTATGTATAATATGCAGATATTATAATAAATGTAAAGTACAGTCTTGTATCCGAGTCCATGGGAAAAATACTTCCGGGATGCATTCAGCCTAATCTTACATACTATCTAGGACAGAAAATAAGTGGATTTGGTTGCAGTCCTGTTCTTTGATGTGACTTTCTAAGTCACACTAGCTTAATCATATGATGCTGCATTCTTCGCCCTGGGAAACTCTGTGCTTTTGCGTGTGTATGTCCCTGGACGTCTGCCAGGGCAGATGGTGCTGTCGTAAGGGCCGCTCCAGTCTGTATTTTTAGTGCTCAAAGAGAAATGAGTGGGTCTCTGTCTTCTCATCCTGTGAATGAATCAGACGCACCCTAGTTCCTCAAAACCCCATCAGATATCCGGAACATTCACACGGAAGCAGAAACAACTGAAACCAGCGGAAGCAACCTGCTATTTAATCTGCCAAACAAGAGAAGTGTAGATCATAGGCGGAGGAACCAGACTAAAAGAATCCATAATGGAGCATGTTTTTATCACAGCTATATTCTGTCTAGACTGAACCTCTCTGAAGGTGACCTTAACTCGCTTGCTCATTTGGCTCACGAATGATTTGTTGTTCACGGCTGCAGTCATGGGTAATAAACGGATCTCTCCTCATATGAGCTCTGTGCCATAAAAACGGGCCTGGACTCGATCTAGTCTCTGCACCATACACCTGCTCTTATTATATGTCAGTCTGACCTTTTGGTAACCAACATTTCTGTTTGCACTCTTCATACAAACAAATAATTAATCTAAAATATTAATTTTTAAGAGCACATCTCAAAACATGGCATCTTTTCATGTGTGCTCTCCATGGTAACAACGAGTGACCATTACGTTTCCTAAAACAAACCGCTGAGCTGCCAGTAAGATTAAAGATAGTAAATAGCGGTTGTGCTGATGATTTGTTCCTCTGGTTATGTAGTGGCTGTGTGTGTGTGTGTGTGTGTGTGTGAGAGAGAGAGAGAGAGAGAGAGAAAGAGGGTTAGTTGTAATTACATCAATCTTAAAGCTGTGTTTTACTGGAGTCTCTCTCTATATAGACCCTGAGCTATTCATGGGCATCGCTGTTGCTATGGCAGATCAAAAACAGCCTCTGCGTTGATCAAAGTCTGTCAAGATATTTCAAGAAAATAATATTTTACAAGAAAATAAGGATTGATGACACATCAGTAAACATGTAGGCCTCTTTTTCCTCTCAGAGAGATGCATATGAAAAATAATGGTGGGAATGAAAAACAATGCTTTATAACTTTCTCTGAGCAACACATCCTTCAAAATATAGACAAAAATATAGAACTTCGGCATTTATGCTCACAGAAAGTTATCGCTTGACTATTTTCACGTAAGGAGTGAACTGTGAACTATTTTATGACAATTATGCATATGACAGGCATTCCCCGTTCACTTGTATGGAAAACCAGCCAGGACACCGAATGCAGAATAATTTCTAATAGATCAACACAAGGGTGAGTACATAATGACAGACTTTGAAAATATTAATTTAAACACGCAAATTAACCGCGTGCTTGTTTACTTTTACAGAACAGGTGTGTATTACAGAAACTGACTATATTAAATCTAAATTAAGTTTTGAAAAAGTTAGATTACCTATGTGATAGATGGAATAAGATTCTGAGTTAATATTTTTGTAAAACAGCCTCAGTACAATAAACAAAAATTTATCGTTGTATTATTTACAATATGTCTCCTTGAAACACATGATGGTGGTGTTTCCTTACCAGATGAAGTGATTTGAATGAATCGGTTGAGTGAATGATTCAATGATTCACGCATACAGTCAGTTGTTTCTTTCTAGAATGATTAGGATTTGAATGAATCAGTTAAGCAAATGACTCATTCATAAAGACAGTCACTTGTCGCCATCTAGTGGCTCAACCTGCTTAAAAATCCCTATAGGCGACTTTTAATTATATTGACTATATATTAATGTAATTATAATTAATCTTAACCGCTAATGCAAGAACATACTAGCATTACTTTTAGTATGTTTGCCATATATTTAGTGTATAACGTTATGTCTATATACTACATCAAATTTATATCAAAAATTAAATACAAAAATCTATTTTCCCCATGATTTGGCCCTTTTAATCTTGGCGTTCTGGGAGTAGTTTTTCTTACAGAGGACTTGAGGGTTTAAAAGTGCTGTTAGAACGATATCAGACTTTATTCCAAGAGCTGAACCGAAGACAGCCAGTGTTTCTCAGGGGGTAACAGCAGACAAAATCTGCTCGTGTGTTTTATAGAACCCTGAGCACATTTAACTGAACTCAAATGTACTGTTGACCCAGAGAGGTTCAGCTCTATTCCCTTCCCTCACATTTCACTCAGATATCTCTTCCCTCTCTTCTCTCAAACACACGCTCAGAGGGAATTACTGCACCGTTTCCACAGCACACTGCCGACAGTGATATTAATTAAACCATCTCAACCTTTAAATACAAACAGCGTGCACACATTTTCACACACTCAAGCGAGCCAGAACTGCATGAGAAAACACCACTCTGTGCTTGTACAAGAAGCGTAAATTGCAGATGTGCTTAAAATACACTGAACACAAACAGAGAGATGAGAAGTCATTACAGGAAGCTGAGAAGAAAACAGAAACACAGAGAAACATTTTTATACTGTTAAAGAACAAACTAAAAGGGGTCATTTCATGCTAAACAAGAATTACCTTGTTCTTGTAAAATAACTGTTTGAAGACTTTGAAGGAATACTCTGTTTGCAATGAAACATTAAAGAGTTATAATGTAACAACCCATTAACATTTACATACTTACAACTTGGTGGTGATGTTTAACCAAGTCATAACAGAGGTAATTTACATATATTTACATATCTTAAAGGTACAGTAAAAAAAAACAAAACAAAAAAAAAAACCCTGCTTAATTAAATTGAAAACTGTTTCATTCATTCTTATGTTAAGTGAGAGAGAGAGAAAAGTGGTAATGGAAACTAAATTACAGGCATTTCTGGTGCAAGAAAGCTATAATAAGTGGACTTAAGTGGCCTTGATGATGTCATCAAAAAGAAAAGTCATTTTAAAGGCAGTGGAGGCTATTATGTCTTGAAAGTTCACACTGTAATCCAAAAGTTTGGATTTTATTAATGTTTATGAAGTGTCGTATGCTCACCAAGGCTGCATTTATTTGATCAAAACACAAAAATTGTAAAATCAGTCAAAATATTAAATATTAAATGTACAGATGCATCTCAATAAATTAGAATGTCGTGGAAAAGTTCATTTATTTCAGTAATTCAACTCAAATTGTGAAACAAATAAATTAAAATAAATTAAATAAATAATAAACAAATAAATTAAATAAATTCAGTGCACACAGACTTTGGTTCTTTTAATTGTGATGATTTTGGCTCACATTTAACAAAAACCAGTGGTGGAAAGAGTACTGAAAAAATATACTCAAGTAAAAGTACCATTACCTTCCGAAAAATGTAGCGTGAGTAGAGTAAAAGTACTTGTCCAAAAAACTACTTGAGTAAGAGTAAAAGAGTAGCCTGTTTAAAAGTACTCATGAGTATTGAGTAGTGAGTACTGAGCTGTGGATTCTACCCCCTCATAATAAACGCTGTACACTGCAATTTATACATTTAAAAAACGTTGTACATTTTGTAATTCACATTATCTTTTTTGTCATAAAGAATGAAGAATATTTATCATCCAGCAGTTTTAAGTTTGACTGCCAACTCAAAGGTGGTGACGATTATAGGGGCCCACGACCGAAGGGGGGCCCCCGGCGATCTCAACCAACTAGTTGAGGTCAGCCTAAAAATACGCTCAGGACAGTTGACGGGCCACTGCTGCGCATTGTCACGAAATCGAAAGCTTATCATTTGCACGTGTTTTTAAGCCTTGCTGATTTAAACATTCAAAAGAGTTTAAAGCATTCAAACACAAGACACGGAAAAACTCAACTGAGTACTCGCGCGCCGTGTTCGGTGTGCACGCAGAGAGCAGTGTCTCACGGACAGCAACACCGAACCGAGCTCTCCTTCGCGTCCTCCTGCACCTGAACGAACATACAAATCGCAGTTTAAACATGCAAACAGAAAAAGATGTGAAAGAGCCCAATTCAGGGCGCAGAGAGATGCGTCTCAAAGCGCTTGAACACCGAATTTGCCTCTTCTTGCTCTTGTACCGACAAATACATATAGCATTATGTCAAAATACCCGTCTTGGAGAGTATCCTCGAAAAAACGGTCGGTTATGTCTTAAGTGAAAGTAAGTGTGAAGAAATCGAATGTGTATCATTATAATGGATGCATTGTCTCTTAAAGTGACCGCGCCTAATTTACTAGCTGCTGTCGGTGTCCTTAATGTTAATCCAAGAAAATGAAAGAAAGAAAATCATTCACTGCTTTTGACTGAATTACTTTGTAGTTTTAACAAGAATTAATGGGGAAGTCGTGGCCTAATGGTTAGGGAGTCGGGCTTGTAACCTGAAGGTTGCCGGTTCGATTCTCGCACCGGCAGGAATTGAAGGTGGGGATTGTGAATGAACAGCACTCTCTCTGCCTTCCATACCATGACTGAGCAAGGCACCGAACCCCCAATTACTCCCCGGCTGCCCACTGCTCCGGGTGTGTGTTCACAGTGTGTGTGTGTGTGTGTGCGTTTGTTCACTATTCACTGCTGTGTGTGTGCACTTGGATGGGTTAAATGCAGAGCACCAATTTCGAGTATGGGTCACCATACTTGACAATACGTCACGACTTTCTTTTTCACTTTCAATTAATCCACAGTCAAACCAAAAATTATTCAGACACCAGATATAATTTTTGATGTTTTTTTTCTTTTTTTACTAGTGAGTGCAGGACACAATTCATTTATGTAAGTGAGGATAGCAAAATAAAGTAAACTGTGACATATTATACCCAAAAATTCTTCATACAGTGGACTATCAGTAAAATTTATAAAACATTTGGGACCAAAAATTACTCGGACACTTTGTCTTGACCATGTTTTGCTTAAGTGTTTTTTTCTTTAATTGCTAATGCAACCTTTTTACAACACAGACTGAACAAAATTAAGCATTGCTTGGTAGTTGGTCAACAAAGTATTGATAGTTGTGTAAATATTGTCATACAGTTGTCTGAATTTTTGGTTGATTGTAATCCATTACTTACCTTTCTATCAAAGTTATCTGACATTATCAAGATGAATTTGTTCTGACACACTTTAACTCTGAGTTCCTGTCATATTTTATTACCATTTTCTAAACTATAGTTTATCTATCAAATAAACTGTGATAATGTGAGAAATGTTGAAGGTGTCTGAATAAATTTTGGTTTGATTGTATATTTAATTTTTACAGTGAAGACTATGCAGTGCGATTTTACATTTGATTATTCGGTTTCTGTACCTGGACACCTACAAACTTGAAAAAAACTTAAACATTCTGTAAATAGCACAAATAAATAAATAGAACGAACATACAAATTAAACAATTTCAAACAGGGCCCACTGGTACAACCTGCACTGGGTCCCCACAAACCCCAGCTACGGCCCTGACAAGCACCATTAGAAACTCATTGTTCAGCATCACACACCATGATATGGGTTAAAACGAGAGCCCATTTATATCCAAAACGGTGCCAGTTTTAGCGTTTAGCAAATAAAGAAATAAGAATAACTAAATTTGATAATTTACCATAAATGCACATTGTTCTAGAAGGATGGCATCATGCCATACCTTTTACACATTTACTCGAATTGTTATGCTGATAATACAATTTGTAAGAAAAAAAAGTGCATTAAATAGCGAAGCATTTCTGGGGAAACTTTTTCAAAAGAAAACGCGCGCGCGCAAACGCACGTCTCTTTGCTGAGCCGCGGCGGTGAATCAGCAGCATCTGAATGGAGCAAAAAGTGTTGAACTTGAAAATTGTTTATGCGCGAGTGCACTTGCTAAATGAAGGCGGAATATATAAAAAGGATAAAAAAAAAAAAAAAAAAAAAAAAAAACCTTTATTAACGAGCTGCAGTTTTATTACATCAGGCGCTGACACAGATGCAGTAGGGCTATATTAACGCCACCGGTCATCAATAAGGTGTAGACTGGTTCTCAATTTTAGTACATTATTTCAAATCGTTTTACAGTGTTTCCAACACACTTTTTCACAGCGCGCATCACGCGCTCAAACTCATCAAAAGTCAACAAGTTCAACAAGCAACAACGACTTCTCCAAGTTACTGCTGCAGAACGCACGCGAGAGAGAGAGGCAGCGCAGATCGCGCGTCTCATACGTGAGTGAGCGGGTATTTACCGAACGTGGCACTTGCGGGAGTTAACAGTACTCAATACCCGCAACCTCACACCACATTTCAGGCCGTGTAGATAGGCAAGCATATATACAAATCATTTAGTATGCAGAAATCCGACATTTACCTTAACATATTAGAGGAAGATGCGACTGAATTGATGCTTGAAGAATGCACTTCCAGCAGCCATGATAAACTGCAGTTGGCGGTTAAAGTTTTCTAAGCACAACGAGACCGATTACTATCTCTCTGTCCAATCACGTTGATGGATAAAAATAAAATTAAAATAAGCATGTAACGACCACAAACGTTGGAAAATAGCGGAGTAAAAGTACCGACACATCACTTAAAATGTACTCAAGTAAAAGTACACAATTTTTAAACTACTCAAAAAAGTACAATTACTGATAAAAACTACTTAATTACTGTAAGGTGAGTATTTGTAATTCGTTACTTCACACCCCTGACAAAAACCCACCAATTCACTATCTTAACAAATTAGAATACTTCATAAGACCAAAAAAAAAAAAAAAAAACATTTTTAGTGAATTGTTGGCCTTCTGGAAAGTATGTTCATTTACTGTATATGTACTCAATACTTGGTAGGGGCTCCTTTTTCTTTAATTACTGCCTCAATTCGGCGTGGCATGGAGGTGATCAGTTTGTGGCACTGCTGAGGTGGTATGGAAGCCCAGGTTTCTTTGACAGTGGCCTTCAGCTCATCTGCATTTTTTTGGTCTCTTGTTTCTCATTTTCCTCTTGACAATACCCCATAGACTCTCTATGGGGTTCAGGTCTGGTGAGTTTGCTGGCCAGTCATGCACACCAACACCATGGTCATTTAACCAACTTTTGGTGCTTTTGGCAGTGTGGGTAGGTGCCAAATCCTGCTGGAAAATGAAATCAGCATCTTTAAAAAGCTGGTCAGCAGAAGGAAGCATGAAGTGCTCCAAAATTTCTTGGTAAACGGGTGCAGTGACTTTGGTTTTCAAAAAACACAATGGACCAACACCAGCAGATGACATTGCACCCCAAATCATCACAGACTGTGGAAACTTAACACTGGACTTCAAGCAACTTGGGCTATGAGCTTCTCCACCCTTCCTCCAGACTCTAGGACCTTGGTTGCTCTCATCTGAAAAGAGGACTTTGGACCACTGGGCAACAGTCCAGTTCTTCTTCTCCTTAGCCCAGGTAAGACGCCTCTGACGTTGTCTGTGGTTCAGGAGTGGCTTAACAAGAGGAATACGACAACTGTAGCCAAATTCCTTGACACATCTGTGTGTGATGGCTCTTGATGCCTTGACCCCAGCCTCAGTCCATTGAAGTGAAGTGTGAAGTTGTGAAGTTCACCCTTGTGAAGTTCACCCAAATTCTTGTATCGATTTTGCTTGACAATCCTCATAAGGCTGCGGTTCTCTTGGTTGGTTGTGCATCTTTTTCTTCCACACTTTTTCCTTCCACTCAACTTTCTGTTAACATGCTTGGATACAGCACTCTGTGAACAGCCAGCTTTTTTGGCAATGAATGTTTGTGGCTTACCCTCCTTGTGAAGGGTGTCAATGATTGTCTTCTGGACAACTGTCAGATCAGCAGTCTTCCCCATGATTGTGTAGCCTAGTGAACCAAACTGAGAGACCATTTTGAAGGCTCAGGAAACCTTTGCAGGTGCTTTGAGTTGATTAGCTGACTGGCATGTCACCATATTCTAATTTGTTGAGATAGTGAATTGGTGGGTTTTTGTTAAATGTGAGCCAAAATCATCACAATAAAAAGAACCAAAGACTTAAACTACTTCAGTCTGTGTGCATTGAATTCATTTAATACACGAATTTCACAATTTGAGTTGAATTACTGAAATGAACTTTTCCATGACATTCTAATTTTTTGAGATACACCTGTAATATAAAATATTAGAATTTAAAATAACTTTTCTATTTGAATATGTCTTATATCTTAATATATGTAAACATACTAAGAGCAGGCATTTGTGTGCGAGAAACCATATAAGTTTGGATGTAAAGGTCAGAGGTCTGGATTCTGTTGCTGAACAGGAAGTGGGGGCTGGTAAAAGGTAAGAGGGGTACATGAGCATCTGGAGGGAAAAACACCCCAACTCTATTCCATTTTTTAAATGGAAAAACTAACTAAAACGTTCCAGAAAATGTGTTTTAATGTGCAGACGTCATAAACGACTGTTATTGCTCTCCACAGGAGCTGAAGCCCATGTTTGGTTTGCAGTAGCTCATGTCCAGAGAACGAGGGAACACGCTGAATTATTTTCCCTAGCGTACACGTAGCACTTTCAGATGCTCCCGGCAGAATGCTTAGAAGCTGACGCTAGATTCACCGCAGCAGTGCGAGAAACTGCCTCACTGGCATGATGTCACTCACCTGCATGCTAAAGAGAGACATTGTAAGGGGAAAAAGAGGTAGAACCCAGAATTTAGATGCTAAGCCCCGCCCCTTATGAACCCCCAGATTGGGATCTCGCTTATTTTAAGTTTCTTGATCTCACTGGAGTTGCCCACTGAGATATCACAGTCTGCGAATGGAGTTCTTGAACACACATGAACTCTTTTGCCCAGATGCTCCTTTCTGACCTTAAAACATGACCTCTGACCTGCCGCAGTATTGAAACAGTCCCATGGGAGCAAACAGAGCAACAAAACCCCCACAAACTTCAACTCAAGTTCTGAAGTTTTCAGACCGTGCAATATTTGAATGAAGATTTATTTTCTGTGCAAAAAAGAATATTCACATTGCATTTAACATCCATTGTCAACTATTTCCAGAAATGTATTTATTAAGATTGTGAAACGTACAATATAACATTGTTTGCTAAGGCAACTAAAAACAATTACTGTATACTTAATATACTGTATATGTCACGGAATGTGCTGGGAGGAACACGAGGGAAACATGGAGTATAATCAGTAGTCTTTTATCCATAGAACACAGGGTACATCCACAAGGAAATGGCAGGAAACACATGAACATAACTAGTAGACCCGACAAACACAAATTGAACAGACTGGGGCTTATAAAGACAGGATAACGAGGGACAGACAGGTGCGGGGAATCAAGTAATAATCAAACTAAACAAGGACAGGAACAAGACCAAATAAGGCAAAACAGGAACTGAAACACATGACAAAACAGGTCTAATCTTGACATTTCGCCCCTACCGGAAGGTGTGTCCTCGCACCGTAGACAACAACAGAGGGAGGAATGGGTGGGAATTTGGGAGGAGGCTCAGGTGGAGGACGGACACCCGGGGGGGGGCCGGCAGACAGAGATCAGGGAGGCGACGAAGGAGGGAGGAGCCAGGGAGGAGAGAGGAGGGGCCCGGAGCAGGAGGAGAACAGCAGGACCCAGGCCACAGCCATGATGACGGCCCATGGTGGAGCCGATGGAGGGAGGAGCCATGGAGGAGGAATGGCCGCCAACTCCAGGGGGCTGACCAACGGCGGCGGAACAGGTGGAGGAGGAACCCGATGCGGAGACGGAGAGCCAACGAGCCAGGGGGATGCCGAGGATCTTGGCCAGGGAGGAGCCGAGGGCTCTGGCGACCGAGGCGGAGGCAGAGATCTGCGGCAGAGCTGGAGCGACTGAGGACCAAGGTGGAGCTGGCGGGAAGGAGGAGCCCAACGGAGCCGGCTGGAAGGAACGACAAGGTGTAGCCGGAGGAGCGGAGTCCTGAGGCGATGGCGGTTCGACGCCTGACCAAGGCGGAGCCGGAGAGACAAGGGAGCCCGGTGGAGCTGGTGGATTGACGGGTGATGGTGGAGGCGAGGGAGCTAGGAGCCGAGGTGGAGCCGTTGGGTCAACGGGCCGAGGCAGAGTCCGGGCCTCGGAGGCAGAGGTGAGGGATACTCCGACCATGGCGATGCTGGAGGATGGCAGTCCCGCAGAGCTCGCACCGTATTGATGGTGGGCTGAGGGCGAGCAGAGCGGCTGCCAGACGACAGCGGTGGAGGAGGCAGGAGCCGGTGGGTGGGTGGGCATTCGTGAGCCTCTGGGCTCTCAGGGCTGCCCTCTGGGCTCAAAGCCCACTCCTGGCTGGACTTGGGGACTGAGTCTCTCTCATGGCTGGACTGGGAAACAGGAGCCCACTCTGGACTGGACGTGGGGACAGGAGACGACGGAGGGCTGGACAGAACCAGCGGGGACGAAGGGGAGAGGAGAGGGGGCAAATCGGCTTCTAGCTCAGTTTCCCAGTCAATAAGGTCCCCCTCGAAGTCCAGCAGTCCCAGATGCACTATCAGCTCACCCTCAGCTACGGTGCAGTGGGCGGAGCTTCACTCCGCGGTCTCACACCTGGTCTGACAAATTAAGCTCTATGTCCGGGGCGATCCTCTGCTCAGTCACTCGGCTCTGCGCTAGCTCGTTGATCGCGGTGGGAAATGGCTCTCCGGCAACGGTGGGCTCGGGATGATGCTCCGCATCGCGGGGAGATGGTGGGCTGGGCTCTGGGTTGGGAGTGGTACTGGCGAGATCCTCCTCGGATATGTCGGTGAGCAGGGACGACGACGCTCTGCACGCGATGTTTAAACTGGCGTCGCAGAACACACAGAGCGTGTCATCCGGGTAGCTGGTGGTGTATGCTAAGAAAATGGTCCTCGAGCGATCTCTACCCCTGCTCCAGCAGGAGGAGGAGATATTCTGGGTGAAGGAGGGCATCCATGAGGGTACACAATGGAAAAAAAAAGACACTGGGTGAAAATGGGAAACAAAATGGAGGGTAGACATGCAGAGGTTATTGTTTTGGGTCAGGTCTTCTGTCACAGATTGTGCTGGGAGGAACACGAGGGAAACGTGGAGTATAATCAATAGTTTTTAATCCATAGAAACGACAGGAAACACACAAACATAACTAGCAAACCCAACAACCACAAATTGAACAGATTGGGGCTTATAAAGACAGGATAACGAGGGACAGACAGGTGCGGGGAATCAAGTAATAATCAAACTAAACAAGGACAGGAACAAGACCAAATAAGGCAAAACAGGAACTGAAACACATGACAAATAGGTCCAATCAGTATACACATAGTGTGATTTAAACAAACCCCTAATTCTAAGTATTTAACCTAACCAATCCCGTTGTGCTACAGACATGAATGATACCTCAAATTGTTGCATTTTGAGGAGACATATATTGCCCGATATCAAGAGTGATATTGCATGTTATTTATAAGATGATATATAATTTTTACATATGTACATTCTAAGGGTAGATAAAGATATACATTTATAAGATACATAAAATCCCCATAGTAAAACCTGTATATGTACATATGTTAATAATATCTCTTATAATGGTATATTATACTGGTTGATATTATAAATCAGTTTGCTGCTTTGGGTTTAGAGTCAACGACGTGCGCATCAAATTTCTGTAATTTACATTCAACCGAGGTCAGAAAATCCGGAAATTCGTAAAGTGGAATTTAAATTTTGTCTTCCTGGGTGGGTCGCAATTTACCTGTGTGGGCATATTTTTATGCATTATGTATGCATTTTTTAATTTATATATGCAACTTTATTAAAATAGTCTATAAAAAGGTATATGTTTATATGTTTTTGTAATTTTTTAAATACATGTTTGACATTTATATTTACTTATATAATATTAACATGTATTAATGGATTTTATGATGCATATATATATGTAATATATATATGTAAATGACATACATTATATGTACATTATATTGGGCTAGGTATGTTAATGTATGATTGTTTAAATTTCTAATAGGTTTCATATATGGTTTTACTTCATATGACAATATATTTCATATACTGAAATTTAATATGTACATATATTACATTTGCATATGGGGAGGTTTGCTATTGCAATTCTTTTTTGCATACTTGCGATTTTCTTCTGGTGGATTGTAAAACTTGGCATAAAATTGGGCAAGCACTACTTTTGTTATTTCAAAAAGTTGATTGATATCATTTTGCTTTCTCCAAGTGTGAAAGGCCTTGTGTGAAAAGACAAGTTGTTTTGGAGATGAAGAAGATTATTATTTGATGGAAGATTCTGCAAACATTTTTTTTTCTTTTAGAATGGCATGCACCATTGATTTGTGCACAATAAGACCAGAAACATTTATTAGGAAAGTAAATAGTGCTGATTTTGATTTCATGATGCCTTTAAAGGAGCTGTGCTCAAACACAGATGTGTTACATAATGATTGTGTAAACATTGACTCTCGTTGCTTCTCAATGCAGGGGAACACGTCGAACAGCGCAAGCCTTGTGCTGTTAGCATGAAGTCAATTCCTGATTTCTATCAGCTCAGCGTTGCATGAATTCCTCTGGGCTGTAAGAATAAGTGCTGGTGTGTTTGATCAGCAATCTGACGTCCAAAATACACACACACACACACACTTGTTTTTCTTTGATAGTGGGGACTTTCCATGTTTTATACAAAGCTAATAATAATTGCTATAATCTAACCTAATCCCTAAAGCTCAAACAAACCTTTCAAAGCCGTTCTCTCTAGATATAGGATAAAAAAATAAATAAATTTAATATAACATGAGCTATATAAAATAAGTATTATATTATATTATATTATATTATATTAAAAAGTAATAGTACACCTGAATTATATTATATTGAAATGTAATAGTACGCCTAAATTAGATTATTTTAAAAAGTAACAGTACGTCTCACCTCAATAAGCCAAATAACTCGAGGAAACATTCATGTTCATAGAACAAATGGTACAGGACTAAAGTTAAATTATGTTAGGAGTTTGATCAAGGCCTAAATATGAGTATTATAGAAACAGTAAATCTTGCCTTAGCAAATGGTACCAATAAAACCTTTTCAAGGAGTGCACATTCTCAGTTTAAAGGCAGTTTTAGTGATTCGAGGTGTGTGTGTGTGTGTGTGTGTGTGTGTGTGCGTGCCCTTTTGTGGGAAAACCACTAGGGTTTAATTATAATCAGAGACCGTTTCTAATCCATAAGGTTTACGTATCTGATTTTTAGGCAGTAGAGATGAGATAGTTTTGCTAGTTCTGGGCTCGCCGAGTATCAAACTCTCACTGACGGCGGGGTAATGGTTTAAACATGTGGCTGGGTTGGAGATCACTGCAGAGGAGGTGTGTGTGTGTGTGTGTGTGTGTGTGTGTGTGAAGAGGTATGTGTTTAAACAAATCTGTTGAATGTCAGCATCTCCTCAAGGTGCCCTTTATACACCCTTAGTTCTCTCTTTAGCTGAAAAACACACCCTTTCATCATACAACACAGTCAACATATACTAGCCTCTGAGATCTGCTGTATGAGGGAATGATCTAGAAGACAGACATGTACAGTCCTCCTATGGCATAAAACAGATGCATACATCTATAACACGCTGTAAAAGTCAGAGCAGACAGAAGTGTGTTTTTATGAACAGGCGTTTTTGAGTGCATATGGATTTTCAGACTGTCTCACAATCATCTCATCGACACGTCCCCAGACAGATAAGGAGGAATATTTATCAGGAAATGGTGAAAATGAGGAGAGTCAGAAATGAAAAGGCAAAGAGCAAAAGACATTTTTAATGTGTGTAAATAAAACTATCATCTAAGATTCATAATTGTATGGAAGCATATTTTCTGCCGTGGAATATAAAACATTAAAAGGTAATTGTGACTTTTTATCGAACAATTCTGAGTTTATATCTCAGAATTCAGACTTTTTTTCTTGTAATTGTGAGATATAAACTCCAACTAAAAAGTCTCAATTACCTTATTTGGCAAACAAAAAAAGAAAAAAGAAAAGTGGAAAAATTTACTTGAATTTATTGTATGTTGAATATAAGTGTATTTTGTCCTACAAAATTTGAGACAAAAACACTTGTATTAAAGCCAATCTATGAAAATTGAACAAAAATACTCATTAGGAAAAGGATTCTTTTAGGATGCTGCCAATGAAGCTCAGTATATTTTAAAGCTCTTGTCTTCTATAGGTCCTGTTTCTGGTGTGGATTAGTGTGAAGGATGTTTCCTGCTCATAGGAGTGACTATAAATCAGCCTAATACTGAGGAGACATTCAAAGTTCCCACAGGTCCTGTTACCCTTTACTGATCTCTACTCTGCCTACACTACATATTAAAGGGGTCATATGACGTTGCTAAAAAGAACATTATTTTGTGTATTTGGTGTAATGCAATGTGTTTATGCAGTTTAAGGTTCAAAAAACATATTATTTTCCACATACTGTACATTATTGTTGCTCCTCTATGCCCCGCCTTTCTGAAACGCGGCAATTTTTACAAAGCTTGTTCGTTCTGAGAAGTGAGGTGTGCTCTGATTGGCCAGCTATCCAGTGCTTTGTGATTGGCCGAATACCTCAAGCGTGAGACGGAAATGTTACGCCCCTTACCGTATTGTGATGCCGTGTCCCGGCACGACGAGATAAAAACAAAAAAGCCCATTATATACGAAGCATTTGTTGCATCCAGTGGGGACATAATTACTGATTATAATGACTTATACTGTCTTTTTACGGGTCGCGTTGCATCACGCCGCGTAAACATTACCATGTCTGCATTTGTGATCGAAGAAACGACAAACAACAAGTGCTACTCTACTCTGCTCAAAACTCGTGTTTGAATAGTCAGTGGCAAATTCTTTAAATATGAAAACATACTTACAGGCTGTGAGTCAGAAGCACCAGACTGTCCTTGCAAATTTGGAATTGCCCCACTTTATAGAAACAGTCTTTGAGCATAGCTGGCAGGCTACTCCCAGGTTCAGGAAATAGTCCTCCGTAAAATGCGATGCACACATCTGTCTATCATCTGTCTATCTGTCTGTCTGTCTATCTATCTATCTATCTATCTATCTATCTATCTGTCTGTCTGTCTGTCGATGGGTCGGTCTGTCTATCTATCTATCTATCTATCTGTCTGTCTGTCTGTCTGTCTGTCGGTCGGTCTGTCTATCTATATCTGTCTATCATCTATCTATCTGTCTATCTATCTGTCTGTCTGCCTGTCTTTGTCTGTCTGTCTGTCTGTCTGTCTGTCTGTCTGTCTATCTATCTATCTATCTATCTATCTATCTATCTATCTATCTATCTCTCTCTCTCTCTCTCTCTCTCTCTCTCTCTCTGTCCCAAATCTAATGGGCACCTTCAAGATGGTTGGGTGGTTGCAGACAGCAAAATGATTATAATTTTGACCAAATTTTAAAGCATTACTCATCTCCTTTAGGGATAAAATAACCAGAGTGCATTGCAACAAGCTCAGAGAAATTTCTCATCTAAGATGATGGACTTAGTTTGTGGAAAAACCAATATATATTCAGTCCTAAAATCATTGATTTAAAAAGCAATGGATTTTAGCTAAAACTGCATAACTTTTAATATTTTTGTTTGAAAATATATATTTACTTTTTTTGAAAAAACATTAAAATATTTTAAAAATATATAAACTTATTTATTTATGTCTTTCCTCCTGAAAAAAAGATCAGTTTGCTGGTCTTTCCTCAACAGACTAGTGTAACCATATTGGCAAACAAGCTAAACCTTCTAGCAAGGTTACTGAGTATCAAATCATTGGCTGAGAGCTGAAGAAAGGTTCTGTTTCTGTACAGTTTTGTCCATTGCATCATGTCTCCCTATTTTATCAATGTCTTCCTCCATTAGCACAAAGTTAAAAGTAGTTTAGCTTTGCTCATACGGTCTGAAACAGAGCGACAGTGTTCTCAATGTTCTCAAATCAGAGGATCTAAGCCTACAGGACAGATCAGTCTTATCAAATGTGGATCGTCTCTGATGGAGCACATCAAACCTCAGCACACACTCTCACCTCGCAGCTTGAGCTCTTCAATCTGATAGCAGAAATATCACCCAGATTGGGGATTATTGTTTGGCTTGACTACAGAAATTGACTCGGAGGCAGCTGGGATCTTTTTGAACACACTTTTAGTTCAACTATAGACTCTTTGTTTATCATACTTTGTGCCTTTCATTCTTTCATCTGTTCATTGTTGTTCTTTGGTGGCTTGTGACCAAAGACACATTTCTTACCGCGACGGCGCTTCATTTTTTACATGCCATCAACTGGGCGTTCCTGGACACGTTCAAAAGTATTTAATCTCGCTCAGTAAACAATTTGCAAGCAAACAACACAAGGATCCAATTTTCAAATCTCTATTTAACACTATTAAAGTTTGTGCCGTGTATTCCAGAACATGCTGTGACACACAGTAACATCTTTCACATCTGATTAGTGTTTTCTAAGTTCACAGACTCCTAACAGGAGCTGTTGTGTGTGTATGGATGCATTCTTGTTAGCCTGATACTGTCTTTACCAGCTTTATCAAAAATGGCTGTGCTATTATGGGAACATGCTGTTACTTCTATTATTATGGTATGTGATTTCAGATGAACCCATCCCGAAATGTCAAACAAGAAAAATCAAACTGGTTCTCCACTGTGCATGTTGGCCAGACAGTTCCTTTCTGATTATATTAAACAGTTTATGCAGACCAAACTTGATATTTAAAGTCAAAAGTCTGGCGCCAACCTAGATCCGAACCAACCGAACGTAATTCTTATGAATAGAAAATGACATTTATATTTTTCTGCAAAAAACACAGATAACGTTTGATTATTTTACTTGAGTTGAGTTGAACATTGTAAGTCTGATTGCTTAGAAGAGTAACCAATCGTTGCACGATTCGGTATCATTTATGTATTGCACAGAAGTTTAATATTTAAAGTTAATTGTCTGTTCAAATAAACAGTAATAGTAATGCTTTAGCAAACACTCTAGTACATTCCTTACAGCCTCGTTTTCATTCACATCAAATTAAATATGGTGTCTACCCCTACTAAGCTTCACTGAATCTCTCTCTGACTGAATCTTTCACTCATGTGAATCCCACTAAACTAACCTGCTGCACATTTCTCATGATTCCTTCAAGATGTTGTACAACAGTGTCATGAATCAGGAGTAAGAACTGCAAAGCTCTTCACTGCCTCATAAATTAAATTTCATATAGTGTAAGTTTGATTGATGAATTTTTATATACTCAGATGTTTCATGACTGTAAACAATTTCATATTACTATGCTTTTTATGCACTAATTCAAACCTTGTGCTTCAGTGAGTCATGCGGTGGGATCACAAAAGGCACTAATGAAGAAAATCAGACTTGATTAAATAAAAAACACTTTTTATATAAATTTCACACATTTTTCTCTCAAATCCCTTTTAATGCTAGTCAAGGACTCTTGCACCCCAAACAAGTCATAATTTAGTTTTTTTTCCCCATATTAATAAGACTCCTAAATAGGCTGTTTTTGCTAGTGTACCATTAAGTGCTATATGTAAATGACCCTGGTTATGATTGGCTAACCTTGGCACATGGGCGTAATTCATTCATTAGAGCTGGTAAGGTTGCTTAATATCAGCGTTAAACGAAAATTATTAAAAACATTTTTGGTGATTGAAATAAAGTGGTAATTAAATAAAATATAATCAAACATAAAATATTAGATGAAGAACAAATCAAAAGAATATTAGCCTTATGTTGCCTTGCAGCTAACTGAAATAAGCGCTAAAATTATAAACATGAAATAAATAGAAACAAATTAGACCTAAAAAGTTAGTATTTATGCATAGCAAGTGCATAAAAGGGCATAACATATTGAGTTTTTTGAAATATGAAATATTGACGATTGAATTTAAATGACTCGATTATAAGAGAAGAAAAAGAATGTGTGATATTTCTGTTATAAAAGACATAAAACGAGCACTGCTACAGGAAATTGTTTGCCTGGGACAAAATTATACAGTCTAGCATCATTATTTAAAAATATTTGACCAAAGAATGCTGTGATTGACCAATCAGAATCTGTTACATTATAAAGCCGTAAATTGTATCAAGTTCCACTTAGTTTGGATTAGACAAAATCTTCCTAAACTCTGCAACGAATCGCTGTTCGTGTGGCCGATGCTTCCTGCTACCATTCTAGAGCCATCAATCAGATTTAATGACAAGCAGAGATGGGGAGCGTGCGTGTGACCGCAGGACAAGGGTATGTAACCCCACCCATCCCATCCAGCTACTGCACAACCCGCAAATACACACACACACACACACACACCGCGACTCCTTGTTCTTCACACCAAACTGCCAGTGAGCACCACAAACATCAAGACGTCCTCTAAATGTCAATAACCAGAGCGCTCATCCATGCTAAAGACTAAAAGTGTTTGGATGTAAAGTGTAAAGTGTGTTTATGTACTGTACTTTGGGTTCAGTAGGTCCCCAGAATTGGAAAAAAACTCCCTTTGAGAACGTACTCATTGGAAAAAACGATTCATAAATAAACTAAATAATTAAGCCAGTTAATTATAAAAAAAAAAAAAAAAAAAACGATTAAAAATTTTAAATACAAGTAAACCAATATTTTAATATTGTATTTAATTATTATTAATCAATAGTAATAGTAATAACAACAACAACAATAATAATAATAATTATTATTATTAATAATAAAATTAACAGTTGCCTTTATTAATTGTATTTGTAAGTATAATTTTAATAAACAACAGAAGTCTAAGGTATCACTCTCAAAGTAGTACACTCTAAAAAATGCTGGGTTATTTTTTAACCCAAATGCTGGGTTTAGCCTGTTGGGTCATTTTATTGGGTTGTTTTTAATATTTTTACCCACCTCGAACAGCAGCCCTTCATCAGCTCAGATTTCGGTGACACACCGGCACGAGAATTAGCACTATTTCAGTAAAAAGCTATTACAGAGAACAGTTGAATACACTTAAATTAAAATGCTACTTTTAAATGTGCCTTTTTTATTTCTAAAATGCTTGTTAAACGAGTTTAAATGTATGTAATATTGTAAACTATGCTGTATTCACCCAAAAAAATTCAATTTGTCTTGTATTTTGTCCATGGGTGTTCTTGCTTAAAAATAAATGTTCATCTTTTGATTATTGTAATAATTTTTAAACAATAAATTAAACAACCCAGCATGGTGGGTAAAAATGTTTAACCCAACCAGCTGGGTCAAAATAACCCAGCATGTGTTCTGTCCAATATTTACCCAGCGCTGGGTTGCCAAATAACCCAAGTTGGGTTGTTTTTAACCCCGCATTTTTGTAGTAGCAGTAGTAATAATAATATTTTTTAAATTATTTAAATGAATAATATTGATTTAATAATAAACTTAATATTTAATTTTAATATTATCAACTATTCTAAGTATAATTAAGGTCATAATAGTAGTAATAATAATAATTTTATTTTTAATATTTAAAAAAATTATACTGAATAAATAATTATTAACAAACGTAATTTTAATATTATAAATAATATTTAATTATTTAATGTTATTAACTATTCTAAATATAATTAAGGTCTCACCTCATAATAATAATAATAATAATAATATTTTATTAAGAATTATTAATAAACTTAATATTTACTTAAAAAAATATTACATTCTAATATTATTAATAATATATATTTAACATTTATTTAATATGATGAACTATTCTAAATATAATTAAGGCATCACCTCATAATAGTAGTAATAATAATAAATGTAATCATACTATTTCTATGAATAAGAATTAGTATGATTTTTAATAATATTCAGTTATAAAATATTATTAATAATATTAACTACAGTTTAGTAATTTAGTAAACATGCTTGTGTGTGTGTGTAAATCTTCGTATTACCCCTTTTGTGCCTGAAAAGCTCAATGTTTATAGAGCGCTAACACAAATCTTGTAATCTCACACAAACATACTCTTTCAGTGAAGGAATTACTCAGAGTCCCCTCACCTAGTTGCACGTGTGCCGTATGTGTGTCTATGAATCACAGCGGGTCCGTAACACCTTGTCAACGTTGCTCATTTCCGCTGATTAGCTCAACTGAGTCATTATGGTTTTGCTGGCGGAGAGGTAGACGGGAAGGGATAGGATTTTCTCCCTGCCGCCACACAGACAGGATCACCACTGCCTTGAGTACTGCTATGGCAGTCCTTGAAGTGGTTTTGTGCTCATGAGAGGGAGAGTTGCTTTTTTTAACGTTTATGAGGCACCCGACGAATCCAACTCAGACAGGAGGGGCCGACGGGAGGGGAGAGGGCGGATGGGGGCCCGGTGGAAAAGGAAAACTGAGCAAATAAAGTAAATAGTCTTAACAAAAGTCATTTTTCTGTTGTAAGAAAGGGTCTTTGTGCTGAAACCCCACCAACTTGATGTCGCACTGCATCATGGAAAACTAAGGGGGGGAGGAAAAAATACAGTTTTTGAATAAAAAACGACCAAAAAAGGAGACATGTTTCACAAGCTGTTTGAATAACGGCTTCTTCCAGAAGCTCCCTAAACTTGGTGCCAAATGGTTTGGCTGTTGGTCGAGGGCGTTGTCCGTCTTACCTCGCTCTGCCAATGACAACAGAGCAGCTCTACAAAACCCTTCACAAGGCATTCAGTTAGAAAAAACACTTCCTTTCCCTCCAGACTGACGCATCAGGCCCATCCATCACACTTTACATCTAATAAAACACGTCTTGAGAACAAATTGTACATAGAGTCCACTGGACAACATGACATTTGCAGCTCAATGCGCACTGAAAAATCATGTCAAAGTAATCATGGCTTCTGAACTTTCTAATGAAATTTGACTAGGAAATCTACATGCCGAACTGCCAGGAACTGAAAATGTACAGATATCCGCAATAAAAATAATTACAGTTTAACATGAAACAGCATTCACGAACAATTTTTCTTTCCCAGTGTGACATATTTCTGATTAAAAAGGGGTATTCTATGAAAAAAATCAACAGGATTTGATTTTATCCATCAGGAGCTGATTGGATCTTGAAAAGCGTTCTAGATATGACGGCTAAAATTAAGATAAAAGAGCGTGAAGGCAAATAATGTGCAATAAATCATTCACAATAAGCCCAGACACATGTATAAAGAAAGTAAATAGGGTCAGTTTTGAATTTCATGTTAACTTTTAAAAATAACAGATATCAAACTCTATGAAAATCAACTTAAATATTCTAATGTTAATGTAACTGTAAGGTTAAATGTTTTGATGGAGTAAAAACCAACTAGAATTTTAAAGCAGAAGTGTATACACCATCTTCAAGGATACATCATAATTTTCCACCACACTTCTGTGAAAGGTTTTAAAATATTTCCTTTGTATTTTATATTCTAGAAATACAGTCACTGAATAGACTGTAAAATCCAGATAACGTCAGGAATTCTGAGCCATTTACTCAGTCACAGATGTTTGGTAATGCCTGAATCAGCCGTTCCAGCATCACTCAATTTCACATCCATTAAACGGAGTAAAGTTCAGCTTTGTCCTTGACTTTTCACAATAGGATTCATGCAGTTGTATTCATCCATCATTCTCACATTTTCCACGACTTTTGAAAGCATTTCATTGCCAGACAGACTGCCAAGTTGAACTGGCGCTGTTCAGAAACCTCTGTTTGTTCTGTGCAATGTCCTGAAGTTGCATTCCTCCGATGTTACTTGTTCTACTGAGATGACACATGGAAAACTATTTACGATATTCGCACTTTCATACCAAAGTGGCTTACAAGAGAGTGAGCACTGTGTTAGCGGCACGTAGAGAAGAACAGAAGTCAAATTCACGGTTTTCCAGCATTCCTACAATAGCAGCTGTTCACGCATTCCTCAAAATGCAATTCTCCCCAAAGGCCACTTCAGGGCCTGCTTATTGGCTTGCATGCGGGCTGGAAATATGGAATGATAATTAGATCTTTTCATTGTTTTTGAAGAATGCAGCTTGGCTTTTCGCTTGCAGATGAAGTGTTTTGAAGGAGCTGCTTGGAATTCTCCCAGCAGATTTGCCCTTTGATTCCCTGACCTTCCCCAGAAGCTTCCAGACCTGACCAACATTCAGAGCTCTTCTGACTTCATTATGAGAGTTTATCGATTTAAACTCATGGCTGTTTACTGTCTGTTATGCAAACGGACTGTAGAGTAGCTGTTTGATTCCTCTCTGGCGGTCTGTCTCACTTTGGGAGACCTTTGACTGGACTTTAACGTGGCTGGGTGGATTCTAATTGAGAACAGGTCAAACATTTACTTTAAATTTATCTTTGAGGATCCTATTTTAATGAGTAATGACAGATAACATTCTGCTTTTTATAATTGCTCAGAAGAACCTCATATATAATAGATAACATGCCCTGTGGGGAATCGTTGAGATTCCAAGGCATTCCGGTGTTTATGTTGAGGACTGGGTCAAAAGTCTGTGGAATTCAGAGACTGAACATGCAGCTTTAATGGCCTGGATTTAATTCACCATTAACAGCAATTAAAATGATCCATATGGATTCTTAGCATGCAAACACCCCGAGAACACCCAGTTTGTGTCTGTGAGAGGACTGGAGCATTTGGTTAATAAATTCACATCGTTAGAGACCCCCAAACAGGAGGTTCATTTACATCCACAGAGTTGCTAATGGCTAATTGCCCTGCTAATGTTTCCCCAAGAGGCTGGTGAAGTATTAGATAACTTATTACCCCCCCACCCACACACACTTCAAACAATACACACAGTCCACACACTCTACACATTCACAATACATAGTAGCGGCAGTAGCTGTTTTTCCAAGAGTTAGTGTCGAGTTGTTTTATCAACTGTGTTGCATAAAATAGAGTTATTATAGAGTTGCATTATAGAGCATGTTGCACCATAGTTTTGTATTATAGAAGACATTGTGCTGTGGAGTTGTTATACTGTAGAATGTGTTGTGGTATAGAGTTGCTTTATAGACACTTTAGTGTTGTAGAGTTGCATTGTAGCGCACCAGACTGTAGTTACTGTACAGTGTGTGTTGTGCCATAGAATTTCATTATAGAGCATCATGTAAAGTAGCATTATAGAGCGTTGCAGTATAGACTTGCTCTATAAAGTTGCTTTATAGAGTGTGTTGCACTATAGTGTTGCATTATAGAGTGTGTTGTGGGATAGAGTTGCTTTATAGACCCTTTGCAGCATTGCAGAGCTGCATTATTGTGCACCACAGTATAGAGTTACTTCATAGAGTGTGATGCGCCATAGAGTTGCATTATAGAGCATAGAGAATTGCTCTATAACATTATGTTATATGTTACGTTACATTATAGTGTGTATATATAGTGTCTTACATTGTAGTGTGTATAGTTACTTTCAAGACCATGTTGCTGTATATAGTTACGTTATAGAGTGCTGAGGTCTAAAGTCGCGTTAGAGAGAATTGCGCCATAGAGTTGTAGTATAGAGCGTGTTGCTATATAGAGTTGCTTTCTACACCCTGCTGCACTATAGAGTTGCGTTATAGAGAGTCACAATATGAAGTTATGTTACAGAGCGTGTTACACCATGAAGTTGCATTATAGAGCATGTTGCGAAAAAGAGTTGCTCTATAGACCCTATTGTTCTGTAGAGTTCTGTTATAGAGCATCATGGTGTAGAGTTGCGCTATAGAGCATGTTGAGGTATGGAGATGTGTTATAGAGCGCATTGCTGTATGGAGTTTATACACCCTGTTTTACCATACAGTTGTGTTATAGACCATGCTGCTATTATAAAGCATTGCAGTATAGAGTCGGGTTATAGATTATGCTGTTGTAAAGAAATAATTATAGAGCACCATAGTATAGAGTTACATTATAGAGTGTTGTGTTGCGGTATATAGTTGCTTTATAGAACATGCTGCTGTATAGACTTACGTTATAGAGTGCCACAGTAGAGCATCTAAAGAGACTGTTGTGGTATAGAGTTGCATTACATTTGAAAAATCCCATTACTTAATAAGTACTTTTTGTTTCATTTTCCTGTTAAATTATGTGAAAGTCCTTAAAACAAAATAAATTTACTTGAGATGCAACACTGCATAAGATATTAAGCATTGTTTTCACTCATATTAAAGTGCATTCTCTGAAAACGAATCTTAATACCTTAAGCAGTGTTGCATCTCAAGTAAATGTATCTTTTTTTTTTAAAAGAAAGTTTAGATATTTAACTGGAAAGCAAGTCAAGAGGACTAGTTAAAAAGTCATTAAGAAGTGCATAGACTGTGTTGCCACGTTAAAGATAAAGTTGTGCTCTAGAGGTCTGTGACTGACAGCTTTCACCCTTCCCGACACTCTGCTCATATAATTCCTTTCCTCCAACTTATTTTAAGCTCACAGAATCCTGCGATGACGGAATAACTGTGTCCCTGTGACTCACAGTAACGACCTGTTACCCCACCCAGTCTGCTAACAGCAGCCTCTGAGGCAGCACATGCCCCGTTTGAGAGCGGGTTATATTTATCCCCTCCGCTGCAGAAAGGCCCATCCCAGCGCTCCACTCTGTCTCCAGAGAGCGCCTTACTAAAGAGACGTTTGCAAATTACCCAGAACGCCTCAGGCTGGATGGAGGTTTAATGCAGGACAGAAGTCAGAGCTGACACGCAGGCATGCTAACGGCTATGTGAGGATCTCAGTGGAAAGTTCTAGCATTAGTTCTGTCACCTTTTCGTTCACAAACTCTAGCCAAACCAGAGCGACGTTGCCATGGAAGACTAGAAGATCACTCACAGTTGAGACTGTTTACAAACGACAAAGTTCACAAAGGAAATTCTGTTCCCAAAGATGCTAGTTTTCAGGAATTATTTTAATGATATAGCTTTCTTGAGTTGGCTAAGTGATTATTTGAAAAAGGTTATTAAAAAGTTTCTTGTGTTGTTATACTCTAAAAAACGTACTGTAATGCCCTAACCATGTTACAGTACTTTGATATATACCATGGCACTGAATGATTACAATGTTAATTTACCATACTCTTTTCATTTTACTCCAGTGCACTTCAAAGACTATGTTAAAGAAACCGAGAGTAATACTATACTACTTCAATATATCGTAGTACTGACTATTTACCATGCTATTTCCATTTCACTAGTACTTAAATATGCAATGCTATTGGATTTACTATGGTATCATATTCAAAAACAATGGTAATATTTACTGCTTTTATAAACATTCAGCATACATCAAAGAACACAATGTTTTTTAATGTTTTTGAATGGTATTTTTCAAAATACCTTGGAGTAAAATGTAAATAGCATGGTAAACATTCAGTACTACAGTATACATCATGGTATTACTAAAGAAGCTTCTAAAGAAGCACAGTTCTTCTGTTGCATCAGACTACAAAACCCTTTTTAGAACCTTTATTTTTAGTGCCATCATGGGATTTCTCAGATTGAGAAAGAGGAATTTATTTATATCTTACACCATATGCCATAAATGCTGTCTTGTGTAGATCACCACTGTAAACTACTTTTTATTTCATGAGTTTTGTGAAGTCCAGATGTCTTTTCATCCATCTGTTCTTGCATGGATGCATCCCAGCGGTTGGACAGTTGTGTCCCTCTCTAGTGTGAGCGATACCGCACTGTAAATGATCTTGTCAAGCCAGATAGTGGCTGCTGGCCTAGTTTCCTGATCAGCAGACTGGAAAGCTTTGTCTCTGAGGAAACTGTGTGATGTTGTGGTGTTCCTTGTGCTGTCTCATGAAGATGACTCATGCAAAACTTCCCCTCAGGGACTCCACCAGGCCAACTCAATTTAATCACTAAGTATTCACTCAACACTGTTTAAACTTTCACTATTAACCCATGAAACTCTCATTTGTTAGTGTACTGTGAAACATTCCAGATCTTCTTTCATAAGCAGCTCAATTAGAACAGAATCTAATCATTTTCAAAATCAAAATCTTATTGTTTCTAACAACTGTGAAGTTGGATAAACTTGGAAAAAATGGACAAATACATCAAGATAGAAAACATCACAAAGAATATTTCTATAATATTCAGCTCAGATCTCCTAGACATTAATGAGAACATTTGCTGAAGTCTCCACATTAACACAGAGAAGATTCCTTTCATATGTAACCAAAATTAACAGTATGAGAAGTAAACACAGCTGGACATCTAATCAACTTGTCGAGATTGGAATTGAATTAGGAAATTCAATTGTGTACGATTTTGAGAATGTGTCTAAACTAAACTAAATGAAAATAAAAATATTAATAACAAAATGTATAAAATAACTGTAAAATAACTGGCAAGAACACTCAACACTGTGTCCTAACCAGACGCGATGCGACAAGATTCCAGCGACAAGACATTTGGCTGTCCATGCCAGACGTGATGCAACAGAAACATTTAAATATCACAGCCATCCAGAAGCACACTGCACTGCAGCCCACTGAAATGGACAAATTTATAATCTAATTAAGAAATATTAAACATTTTTAACATTATTAAAAGTACACACTGAGTAACTTGATACCATCTTTGTTATGGAAACTACTTGTTGGTTCGAAACCACTTTGTTGGTAACTTGTAGTTATAACATACATTTGCTTTAATTTTTTTTTCAATATCTGAGGTCAGCTATCTATTGTTGCTTTCAGTATTGCTTTAAATGTCACGCAAAATGGTATTAAAACTCACATTAGACAGGTTTAACATTGAATAAAACACATAATCAGTACCTGAGATTATCACTGTCATAGATTGTATGCTGTTGCTCAAGGGGTGATGTCGCAGAAATAGAAACCGTATCTAAAATAGAAATTGTGTGTATTGCTGTCATGGCTAGTTAGGACAAAAACTCTGATTAACATGGAAAAGATACCTTTTATTGCATGTTGCAGCATCACATCGTGTAGTTAGGACATGGTGTAATACTGTTAAACATTTTTAAATGCTACTAGTAATCGCATTAACTTTGGCAGCCCTAAAATACTAAAATTAAAATGAAAACAAACGGAAACCAGAAATCTCAGAAAAAAAAACTAATATTACCAATGATACAGTAAAAACTAACAAAAACGAAACTAAATTTAAAAGTTGAAAACAAAATATTAATAAAATTAAAAATTAAAATCTATAATATTGAATAAATTAAAGTGTGCAATCAAATGCCAGAGATCTCATCAAACTCTTTCATGACCAAACTGTCTACATCTACATTTGTTTTACATCTCTGTACGCACTCTTGTTATGTTAACTATTGTTTCATTTGTGTCTCCTAAGGCATTTTAGAAGAAAAATCGAAATCACACACCAAAGTTTAATATTTAGGGTTATTGGTTTGTTCAAATCCCTAAGCGCATACACTGTTTGAGCACAACCAATTATTCAGGGTTAATTCTCAATATTCTCAAAAGAGGATAAAACCCTCACATACCACACTGTGGCATCCCGCTAGGGTGTGAGTATGTTTAGGTCTGTTTATAAAGCAGTAGCCAAGTGATGATCTCGAAGATAAATTTAACCTGATCTATTGTGACAGTGATTTGGCCAAGAGCCACTGCGGGGACAACTGCCCAGACCACGGTGTATATAAACCCACAAACCTTCTGTGTTTCCGTACTGCCACATGAGATTCCGTTGGATGAATATGAAATGACAGGAATATGGAGTATGGAGTTTATCTCTTCCCTACGGTCTGGTATTGTCGGGGTTGTGTGTGTGTGTGTGTGTGTACGGTGTTTCATACTGACAGATCATTTATTGAGGAGGACAGTGAGGAGGGAAAGTCTCAAGCATCAGGGTTTCAAAACTTTCTGCATTGATTCCTGTGTGGGCGGCAGGTTTCCATGGGGACTGCAGATGGGAAGGATGTAGACCCTACCTCAACTACTGGAGTAGAGTTAGTCTCGCATAGCTAGATGTTTGACTATCAGCATAAAGTCTAGCTGAATTGCAGCTTATTCTAGCCAAAGAACTATCCACTAAGGCAGGAAGAGGTAGGGCTGGGTAAAAATATAGATTATTTTCGATTATTTGCAATCTAGTCGATGCAAAACTTCAGTAAATAAATCCTATTTTATTTGAGTTGTGAAAGTGATACAATAAACAGATTGTGTAGTGCAAAATAATGGCAAGAAATGTCTTTCAAATCAGTTGTAATCACAGGTTGCAGACAAAAATAGCGCAATGTGAGCAGTGTTATTTGATTCACAAACAAACAACTCTTATGAACCAGTTCATTTTAGTGAATCAAACACATACTGCATGACCAGTGTAGTCCAATTTATGAACAAATGACTCTTATGAACTGGTTCTATTTAATGAATCAACCACATACTGTGCAACCATTGAAGTGCAGTTTGTGAACAAATGATTCTTATGAATCGGTTCATTTAGTGAATCAAAAACATACTGCATGACCAGTGTAGTCCAATTTCTGAACACATGACTCTTATGAAACAGTTCTTTTTAGTGACTTTGAAAACAGACTTTTTAGAGTACATAATTTGCAACCAGTTAAACTCAAACTAATGTGGAGAGTTCTTTGAATGAATAGTTAATTTAATAAAAGTTACTAGTTTGAATCAGTCTGAAACACAATCCTGCATATCTTACAGTATTAATACAGAGAAAAAATTATAAAACTTTAGAACAGAAATAAACACAAATGAATCAGAATCGAATGAAATCAAAACTGGAGTAAAATCAGGAAATCTGTACGATTTTGGGAACAAGTCTTTGTCTAAAACTAGTAGCATAAGATGGATGGACAGATTTTTTTTTTTTTCTTTCTGCATGGCACATTACTTCCATTCAAGGTCCACATATAATTTTGAAACATTTGTCCCATTATCCGATCACAAACAGCAGACTGCTGAGAGATCAGCAAAGATAAATGTTTGCCTTCTGTTTCTGAGACGCCCCTTGTCACACTGGAAACTGCGGCTCTCTCTGAGACCGGCGAACTAATCTCATGAATTTACAAATGCAAATATTATGTTTATTAATCTAATGTGCAGAGCTGTACAAACATTTATTACCCTGCCAACTACCCGGACTCAAACATATGCACTGCTGCAAACACAACACGTATCCACACACTCCTTGTATAGCCTAAAATGCTTACCAGCTCACAGGCCTGTTTGTGTAGCATGTTGCCGTGGCGACAGACATCAGCTTGGAGGTTTCATAGTCCACCAATGTTACTGGTACACTGCTTACAGAGTCAATAATATCTGATTCACCATGATTCAGTCTCCCATGCCTTATGATTCATATTAAAGTGTCTATGAAATTAAATTTTCTAAATGAAATCTATTGATCTTACTATGAACAAATGATTCATTCATGCCTAAATTTCATTTTGTAGCATTTGCATCAACCTTGCCATTTTTAAGCAAACTGGATTTTACGATAAAACAACAGACTTCTCTCTGGTAACGTATGCCAGACTTCTCCAATCAGTTTAGTCCACTTAAACTCACATTCAGAGCTGCCTCCATCCAATCAACAATCAATGGATAGAACGCCACCCTACATATTTTTTTTTTCTTCTTTGATAATTGATTTTATTTGGAAGTATGTCACAATACAGAAGAAAAGATTTGTTGCTATTTTTGCATAATATTAGGATATACAGAGTGAAAAATTATGTTTATATGCATTTTATGTAAGTAATGTTTTAAATATCTATCAAGCTAAAATTTCATCTTACTTTTTGGCCATATAAATATTAGCATCTGCACCAAATTGCATATTTTTGCTCTATTTGGCCTCTGAATAATGTATTCTCAGAATATTATACTATATGAGGCAAAAAAGCCTGATGCATCAAATATGACACTCAATAAAAACACATTTGAAAAATGTTTTATGTATGTATTTTGTCTATAGGTTCAAGGTCCAAAAGTTCAATTTGACCTATTTTTCATAGGTCAAGCTTTACAGGGAAAAAAAATGACCAAATCTATTCCAGACACAGTTTGACAGTTACACAACTTTACTCTGAACATCTGCTTGTGCCACGCCCAGTCTCACCATGCCACGCCCACCTTGCCCCGCCCTGCCACACCCGAGCCTGTCTCACAGCGCCAGTTAAGCATTGATTTTTACGATTTTCCAATTACTCTTACTCATGTTTCCACACATGGTCCTCATGTGGTGTTTAATGAAACAGGACGCAGATGCCAACACATTCTTGCAAGTCTACCAACTCAATCACACTTTGTAGATCAGTTTCCGGTGTTTCTCTTCTGTCATGTGAGTTTGTGGTAGCTAGTGATGGAGAAATACTTTGATCCGAAGCTGAACAACGGTCACTTCAGTTCAACTTTAACTCGCTCGCTAATTAGACTGCAGGTCTCACAGGCGCCGCTAAAGATCTCAGAGCGGAAAAGCAGGAACATCTGTGCGTAGGGCAGCTGATCCACACCTCTGAAAGTGACTCTTTATTTCAGGACCTCTGATCTGCGTGAGCCGCTGCCAGACTGCCCAATGCACGCAAAGAACCCTCAACGGAAGCGCGAGAAGGAGGGGTCGCCGAACTGTGGGTTTATTGTATACACCGGCAGAACAGACTCGAGCCTCACAAGTATGAATGAGTTTTTCTGTGAGGGAACCTTTGCTTCAACACACACTTTGAGATGTTTGAAGTTTCTCCACAGAGCTCCATATTTTTGCAGAATACACAATAATGCAACTTTTAAAAACTTTTGCACTGCTTTCAAATATTCAAACACATTGTTATTAAGCCACAATATTATGCTACATTGGTTTATTAATCTTAATGCACTGAGATTGAGTGGTCTTACCTCCGTTGGCAGTCTGGAGCAGGTATAGCAGTACCAAAAAGAGTGCAGACAGGAGCGGACACAGGGCGCTCATCTTGCCACTTTAGTCCAAGTCTCAGAGTCTCTGTGGCCACTTTGGGACCTGGAGCGTGTGCGGGGTGTACTCATGGAGGGGGCGGGACGGACACGGATGAAAATGATACCCTGAACCCCCCCAAATGGAAAGAAAAAACCAGCCCCTTACGCACAAGCACACACCCCTGCCCAGCCCTGCAATGCCCCTCTGGAAAAACTACACCTCTTTTTCTGCTTTCCTACACTTCTCCACCCCCAGTTTCCATCCTCTGTGCTCTGTAAAATGATTCAGCTTTCATTCAAAAAGCAGACGGACCTCAGCGTTTCTGTAAACCTTTCAAGATCTGAAGATTGGATGAAAAATGTGTGAAATAATCAGCTAGATGTCGTTTTAGGAACCGAAATAGCATACATTCTCTTAGCATCTATGATTCCATCAAGATCCTTTAACATCCTTGGAACCTTCTATTCATTACACAAAAGATTCTTTATAGTGGAAAAAGATTCTTAAAATGTTCTTACATTTCTTACATTAAGAAAAATGGTTCTTTTATGATATTTTCGTTTCTTCTATGGCAACACTGCAAAAACCTCGAGTGTAGAGATTTTTTTTTTTTTTTAAGAGTTGGACTAGTAAGGAACCAACAAAACCACCCTGGTAACTGCCATAGTAACACTACAAACAGCCACAACATCTGGGCATCATGATAGCAACTTCTGTTTGTAGCAACTTTTATTTTGTGACTATTTCTCCGTCGAGAGCCATGATGCATTGAAGATCCCAGAAACCAATATGCTGTACTGAAGGACCTGAATTGTGACAAAAATAACTTTTTAAATTTCGAAAGAACCTTACAGCCAATTCAAGAACTCTAAACTGAAAATTTGGCGTTGAATTTAGAAGCCAGTAACATTAAATTCAATGTGAAAGTTTGAAGTAGAAATTGCAAAACATACTTAAGTAATATTTGTTTTATTTAGAACTTAAATCTTGTTTTACATTGTATACATTGATGAAAAGGTTCTTAACAATATATAAAAAGAACTAGATTCTTATTAAAACTGTGTTTAAAGAGTTTATAGTATTTTCCCATGTTTGTCAAGAGAACAATTTTTAGCAGTTATTAGTATGAACAGTAATTAGGTAACTATTGTAACTTCTATTGAAAACAAACAGATTTGTATATTTTCTGAAGAAAATGTGGTTGCTGTAGTGTTCTGAATAGTTTCTAAAAAGGTTTCTAAGTAGCTTCAAATAGACTTTGAAAGGTGGTTTCTAGGGTGTTCTGAGTAGTTGCTATGCTATTTGAAGGTGGTTGCTAGGGTATTCTAGGTGATTGCAAGGATGTTTATTACTGGCCTAAGTCAATGTCAGTCTATGGGTTTTACTGCCTGTTTTATCATCCGCCAGGTGAAAATCAATTGTTTATAGAAGAAATAGGACAATTTAGCAAACACCACTAATTATTATACAGTGTAATGCTTAACAGCTGTGCAGTTTGAAGTATTTAGTCCTATCTTGGACTCGAGCTAAAAATGAACTCTCATGCACACACATAACCCCTAATAAACACAAACCATTTGAGAATCCCCCTCCCTCTCGTCACGTCTGCTGGCATGCATCTCTGATTACACAAAAAAACCCATGTGTGTGTTGCTGTAATTCTTCAAAATCATCCCAAAAAAGTTTCCATACTTTCACAAAGACTCATTGTCACAATGTCTTTAAAAGGCTAAAAATAAACTATGGTTGTTCTCTGTGTGTGTGTGTGTGTGGTCAGATTGTTTAGTCATGACATCATCTGGAATCCCACACACTCATGTTTATATTAGTCAGCTCAGGAGCGCCATATCGCTGCTCTGCACCATGTCTAGTTTCTGTCGTATTCACGGGAGCTGCTGGTATCAAATTACTGGAGAGCTTAAAGCTCCTGTAAGCAATTTTTTAATCCCACACATAAAATATCCCTACTACCTGATAGATAGTGGCCCCACAGAATATTTGGATGCTTAAGACGCATTTAAAATGATTGAATGTCACTGCATAAGATAACAAAATATCAAACCTAGTGGCATTTATTTTAAAGAAATAGCATACATTTTTAAGCACAACATTTAACAAAATTAAATTATAGTATAATTTTAAGTTTAATAGCAAGGAGAAGTTTGAAACCGTTTAAACTAACCTAGAGGTAAAAATAACGGAAAAAAAATAATTAAATAAAAAAAAAAAAAAAAAAAAAACACTTGCAGATGTCACCAAGTTTATAAAATGACTCTTTTACTGAATTTGAGACAAAAGGTACTATCTGGTTGTCAAATGTTAGTAGATGATGTTCACAGTTATCGTGTTGAACTACACATATGGTTACTCTGCTGTGTGAACATCATATATGTGACCCTGGACCACAAAACCAGTCATAAGTGTCAATTATACAAATAAACTGAATAAAAAAGATTTCCATTGATGTATGGTTTATTAGAATAGGACAATATTTGCTGAGATACAACTATTTGAAAATCTGGAATCTAAGGGTGCAAAAACAAAAAAACAAAAAAACAAAAACAAAACAAAACAAAAAAATTGCCTTTAAAATTGTCAAAATTAAGTTCTTAGCAACACATATTACTAATCAAAAATTAAGTTTTGATATATTTACAGTAGGAAATGTACAAAATATCTTCATGGAACATGATCTTTCCTTAATATCCTAATGATTTTTGCCATAAAAAAAATTGATAATTTTGACCCCATACAATGTATCGTTGGCTATTGCTACAAATATACGACTTAAGACTGGTTTTGTGGTCCAGGGTCACATATGCACTAAAAATCACCAAAACACCGGCTGATTAAAAGACACTGAGCAAAATGACTAAGTCAAAAGCTTCTGCAGCATTTGAGCGCAGATTCTGCTTGCTTTTATATTTAATCATCTAATGGAACGACACTCATACAATTTTAAGTGTGACTCAAGTATCAAAATACTTTTTGAGTCCTCTATATGACTGAAATAGATGTCCTGGGAAATCACACGCATCTCTCTGACAGCAGTCGTCAGTGTTAGCCAATCAGAAGACTTGTAGATGGCTCTCGGCCTGTCAATCATTTTGTCCATTTGCTGACAGGATTTGGACATGTAGTTCTATGAGGACAGCGGATTGATCCAGCTTGGTGGAAGTTAGTAACATCACTTACAGTACAGCAGCTTAAACGAGCCATTAAATTGGAGTGTTTTTGTCTCAGTAGACAAATAATAGTGCTCATAAATTTTTATATATGCATTATCCTCTAAAATATGAGCCAGAGAGCCCTTACTAGAAATTATGCTGAACCAAAATACCACCTCTTTCCTTTTCAGTCCACAAAACACATTGTTATGAGGTAAATCTGCAACTACATGGGTAAATCTCATTATAATATTGGTAGACTGTTATGTTATGGTTAGTAGAATAATTTATTGTTTGTTTGTATGTTTTTATTGCCATTTCCATGCATGGCAAGATCAGTGTATGTTAAAAGAAACAAATGGTATTAAAGGTAGGGTAGACGATTTCAGAGTGGCAAGCAATAGAAAGCTTGCTTTGAAAGCATAAGATCCCACCCTCCCTGCAAATCACTCTCCAAAGCTACACCTCCTCCAAAACACATGAACATGCACAGGCAGACCAGATGCTAACCAGCAACACAATGAGAGGCGATGTTGGTGGACGATTGAATGCAACGCTGTCAGATTACCTGATGTCTCATTCACCGGTGAGAAAACATTACAGTAAAAAACGCTTAATATTACAGTAATAACGCCTTTCATTCTAGCATAATGGAACGTGCTGATGACGTATCATGTCTGCGTGAAAAGGGTTTGTGGAGGTATGCAAATACATACGTTGACAGGCAGGTAGGACAGCCTATCATAGCCCTTGGACCAAGGGATATGATTTGATGAACATTTTATGGTCCTGCGCCTTCCACAGACGATACATATAAATACATTTAAACCACTTAAAGGGATAGTTCATCCAAAAATGCAAATTACCCCATGATTTACTCACCCTCAAGCCATCCTAGGTGTATATGATGTTATTCTTTCAGATGAATACAATCGGAATTATATTAAAAAATGTCCTGGCTCTTCCAAGCTTTATATTGGCAATGAATGGGGGTCGCGATTTTGAAGCCCAAAAAAGCACATCCACCCATCATAAAAAGTGCTCCACATGGCTCCAGGTTTTAATGAAGGCCTCCTGAAGTAAATCGATGCGTTTGTGTAAGCAAAATATCCTTATTTAAAACTTTATTAACCGTAACATCTAGCTTCCGCTAACTGTCGTACACACATTCACAAGAGAGTGCCTTCCCAACAGATAACGTAGGATGTAGGAGTAGCGTAAGCTCCGGTGAGAAGTGATGAACGCAGAAGCGCAGAGGAGAGAGCAAAACAAAACACTAGTCATGAATTAGTAGTACAAAATGAGGATTTGTAAAGAAAAATACATAAGTATTTCGATATAAGCCAAGAGGAGACTGCTTTTCCTTTGCTGTAGGGCTGGGCGATATGGCCAAAAAAATTATCACAATAATTTTTTTTCATATCAGTCGATATCGATAATTATCACAATAAATGTCAAATCTTTATTTCTTTCAAGTTTAAAGCCAGATTTTTGCTCCAAAGTGAAAGTTGTAGAAACCAGACTATTAATTTCCCTTAACAAAATAATTATCTAAATAGAAAAATTAATTTCTTAGTTTCTGCATGTTCTAATGAGTGATATTGTTTCAAATCAAGAAACAGGTTTGGGTTGCCTGATATTATTATTAATAATAATAATAATATCACTTTTTTGTCTCTTAGAAATGCACAATTGATAGTAGCTTGAGTTGGGATGCAGAAGTAAATTTTTGTTCATTATCAAAATCAGTAACATCTGTACAAATTGTAGAAAGCTCAGTTTTATATGGTTAAATTTATTCTGACCAAGTTTTTTTTTATTTTTTTTTTTATTAAGCATTGGTCTTCCATAGTAGCATACATTTAAATCATGATAAACACAGTTAAAACCACACATATAGCACCTCAATACCATGGTAAAAATATAACTATATGGTTTTTAGGTAGCCTATTGTATGAAAAACAGTAGTCTAAAAATATTCAGTATAAATGCACACATGCTATAGCTTAATCACAAATACATACTATAATGATATACCATTACTCCTGTAATAAAATTAATTGTGAATATCCCACATTTCTGCCACAATACCATGGTGCAGTGAGTGTTACTACAGTAAATCCATGGTAAATGATGGCGATGTGTAGACTGAAAAGCCTTCTGACTGTCTCGTTGCACACAGTGTTTCTCCTGTTTGGCTTTAAACTAGTTTAGATCACAGAGTCATTTGTGTTATAAATACAGTCGCTTCACACTGGATCTCACAGCGCTGTTTAATGCTTGAGTGACTGAGTAAACGCATCTGCTCTAGTGAGCTTGCGCCGCAGTCGCGGCAGTTTGAACTTTGAGCCGAGCGGATAAACGGTCCGTGTGGCGTGCTTCAAATTGTCGTGCTGTTTCCACTTTTGCCGCATAAACATTATATTAAACATTTATCGAACTCTTCATATCGTTTTAATCAAGGAAAATTATATCGCGATAATTATCGTTATCAAATTATCGCCCAGCCCTACTTTGCTGTAAACAAAACTTGGTTCTTGCGAGACTAGCATATTCTCACTGGAGCTTATGCTATGCCTACATGCATACGATAGTTACTAGAGCTACAGGTTACGGTTTATGAAATTTTAAACAAGGATATTTTTACATAAATGCATCGAGTCACTTCAGAAGGCCTTTATTAACCTCTTGGAGCCATGTGGAGTGCTTTTTATGATGGATGGATGCACTGTTTTGGGCTTCAAAATCTTAACCCATTCTTTGCCATTATAAAGCTTGGAAGAGCCAGGACATTTTTTAAATATAATTCTTATTGTATTCATATGGAAGAAGAAAGCCATATACACACAGGATGGCTTGAGGGTGAGTAAATCATGGGGTAATTTTCACTTTTGGGTGAACTATACCTTTAACTTAGTGATAGCTATCGGAATGTGAAGAGACTTTCAACCAACCTAACAAAAAAATGTTTTTTAACCAAATCACCTACCCTGCCTTTAATATACAGTAGTAATGACAACCAACTCACATGAACAAAAAACATTATATAAGATTTTTTGTTTTAATATTAATATATATAAAAAAAAGATTACTTCTAGTGAAACGTTTTTGAAAATATCCATTAGAGAACTTTTTGAGTAAAAATGTTACCTAGCGGTATTTAAAGCAGTTCATTTCATCTGCTTTACAGACCGAGGAGTCTGACAAAAATTACATGTTTGTGGCACTTCACCTTTCAGTAAAAACAAATGAATACATCTGGAATGACCACATCTGGAATGACCAATTCGGCAGTAGAATAAGCTGACATGAACTTGCAAAGAGTAGAATATCTGACCATCAAAATAAAAGTGTTAGCAGATATTATGCAGACAGTCTACTACTCTGATGACTGGCTGCTGACATGTAGTTGTAAAGTTACTTATAGTTTGTAGAATGTCTAAAGTGGATTATCAAAATTAAGTTTTACCAACACTTACTCCAGTTTACCACAAAAACAAACTTGGGGGGAATGAATTTGCATTAGTGGGCAGCAGGGGTAGTTTTGAGAACAGCACCCTCTGCTGGACAGATTACACTGAGGTGGTTTTAGCTGCTTTTTGTGTCTGCAATCATACATCTGTAAACAAATACAGTAATTTCTATATAAGATGCTGTTTACACCTATCGAGATAGATGTGGGTTTTGCACCATTTCAATCCAATGCCTCTGAATCTCCATCGTGCCACTGTTTGGGCCGTTTTACAGGAGAATTGGAGATCAGGACAAGCAGAGATGGTCTGTGCAATTTACTCAGCTGTCTGTTTAGCCCTTGGTCAACATAAAGTGGCATTTGATGCCTTTGATCTCTGTCTCTGGGTCTGGCTTTATTAACGTTTATCAATGACATTTTCAAGCTCTCACCACTGCCAGCATCGAGTCAATGTTCTGCCAGCGTTTGGCCTGCATGTGTGTGGCTGTTTGCCTTAGTGATCAGTGGATGTGCTGATGGTTTCTCATCACTGGAGTCAGATGCTCATTCCAGACAGACATACTTATAGATTACAGACAATCTCCGCTGACTGGAAAACATTGATTCAACCTCTAACATTAGAGGCAAATGTTATTATGTACCAAAAAAAAAAAAAGTTTTTCCTCAAAAAAGTTATAATTTAGCTTGACATGCCATTTTCTACTTTTTAAGACACCCATATGTAATTTACCACTGTTATAATTGGCTACCAAAAGGTTTTTGGTCTGGATGGTCTGATGGAGGAGTTTTGCATTCTGAACATTACACAATCAATAATGCAGCACAAATCAATGGGAAAAACAATGCTAAATGCTAATAAATGTGCACATGTGATATGCCCATATAATCATGCATAGTTGGGACAGTAAAATAGATGAAGTAATGGGAAGTATTTATTCTGGTAATATATAATAAAACTACACATGATTATATGATCAGCTTTATTTTATTATTTGCATTTAGCATTGTTTTCTCCCCGTAGTCTCTGACATTATACAATACATTCTCTGTATATACTGTATTTATATTGTTTATAATTTTATTGCATATATACATTTGTTTTTATATATTAACAAATATAGAATTGATTATAAAATCGTTTATGGAACTATATAAATGTATATATACTGTATATATACTGTGTATGTATGTGTATATATATATATATATATATATATATATATATACACACACACACACATATATATACACACATAAATATATATATACACACACACACACATATATATATATATATATATATATATATATATATATATATACACACACACACACACACACACACACATATATATATATATATTGTTTTTAATTTTATTGCATATATACATTTGTTTTTAATTGTACTGAATATGTTAACAAATATTTATAGAATTTATATACAAATGTTTAAGTATTTTATAGAATTATATAAATGTAAATGGACACTGATCAGTGTTATTTTAGTTTTATTTATACACTTTTATAATATTTTGAAATACCTTTTAATTTTAGTATAGGTTTTAGGTTTTAGTATAGGTTTTACTAGTTTTACTAGTTATGTGCGATTATCATTTTTATTATTGTTAATAATAATAATAATAATAATATTATTATTATTATTATTATTATTATTATTCAGGTTTAATTTATTTTTCCATTTTACTGTAGTTTTAGTTATTTTTCAGTTAGTAATTTTAGTGCTTTTGCTTCAACTTATTTAATTAGTTGCCAGTGCAACATTTTTAATTTTCATTTAGTTCAAGTTTTTCCATCTAAAATTCATATTTTACTTTACTTTATTTTATTTTTTACCTTATAACAAAAAGGTTTTTAATAGTTTTAGTTAATTTTAATAACCATCATATGTAAAGTAAAAAATTGAATAACTAAAATATGTGTGTTATAGTTTGGATATTCGCCATAAAAATGCATCTGATTATGTGTATATTCTACTCCTACATAAAAGTGTTTAAGAATTGCTTAAAACCAGGTGAAACACAAAAACACTTGGCTTGAAGATTTTTCTATGTGTTATCTCTGGTGAAAGCGTATATGGAGATGTTTTGGGCGTGTGTTATGCTAATTACCTTACAGGCCCGCCCTCATTTTGAATAATCTGAATTCTTCAGTGTTTAAATGTAAGACCAAATTTATGCTGTGAAGCAAGCAAAGCTTTTATGCACAGGTATGCAAATGACAGTGTGCAATAGTTTTCTTCCAAGATATGACCCTTTAAAACAGACTTCAACCTCACACACACACACACACACACAAGTTTGTGTTGAACACACCGCAGCCGCTCTGTGATTTCGGCATTTTAACCTGAGTGAGAGTCGCTGGGGAATAGATGACAGGCTTCCACTCCCTCTCTCTTAGAGGATGAAAAAGAGCTAGACAAAGAAAAGTCAATAATTACAGCGTGATGCCCCTCTAGACACAAACAAAAAACACATTCAGAAGAACAGGAGACCTTTCAATTCTCTCTGCCTGGATTTGTATTCATGATGATTTCTCTCTCCCCCATCACCGAGCTCCTCCTGGGTCTGAGTAAATTCTCCTGTTCTCTCATGCTGAGAGCAGAAAAAAGATAGAGAGAGAGAAGGAGAGAGAGAGGAAAAGCAGTGTTTTAGGGATGTTTTCCAAAAGAACTCATCAAAAATCTCCAGGAGTAAAATGAAGCCCAGCAGGAAGGAGAAAAGGAAACCCTCAGAGACGTAAACCTCTCTCCCTCTCGCTTTAAAACACACTCTAACTGGTTGAAAAAGACACCGGCGTGTGTTTTCTGTTTTAAAGGACAGTCTGGCAGCCTGTGAGTCGATATCCAGCTGACACACATGTGAACTACAGTCAGACAGTTGAAAATTGGAGTCTGTTGAGCTAAAATCTCATTGTTTAGTGTTGATTAGCACACAATGAGGTCTGAACATCTGGAGAGAGCCGTCCATTAGCATTCATCCGTTAGCTGTCATCATAAGAGCTCTTTTTTGAGACGATCACCTGAGCTGTAAACATCATGTGACTAATCATTCTGGAATTAAATAACATGACAATGCTAATTGGCTGATGGCATCGCAAGAATATGCGCAATCCCAAAACTGTGAATGCTAGCGACTCCTGAGATTTGATGACAAAGGCAGCAGTTGAGAAAAGTGTTATTTTACAGATTAAAGAGAAATAAAAAATACTATATACAATACTATATGTAAGAAAATTACTTTACTTAATTTTTTTATGTAATTTTTAAATTATTAAATATAATAGGGTTGCAAAGGGGCAAAAAAAAAATAAAAAATCTGTAAACTTTCAAAACTTTTGGAAACCTTCCTGGATTTCTTGGAAACTATTTTGGAAATTTACCGGAAATGTTCTGCTCCTTTGCAACCCTAATTATATACAGTGCTCTCCATAAGTATTGGGACAGTAATGACAAAATTGCTTTGTTTGCTGTGGAGTCAAGATATCTGAAAATATGATTAAAAGATGAATATAAGACAAAACTGCAGAATGTCACATTTTATTATTAGCTGTTTCAACACATACATGTTTTACCAAATAAAAAGGACAGCACTTTTAGAGTTCATCCCACTATTTGACGTGAGCATAAGTATTAGGAAAGTTGAACTTAAGGCAGATGTAACAGATTAAAAGCTATTATTTAGTTGCAGATCCATTGCGTGCAATCACAGCAGTGAGTCTGTGACCCATAGACATCACCAGACTCTTGGTCTCATCCTTTGAAATACTTTTCCCAGCCTTTAATGCAGCCAATTCCAATTGTTGCAGCCAATTCCAAAAAAGTTCAGAGGGCCTGTTCCAGAGAGAGCCATACATGCCCATGCCATGACACCACCTCCACCATGCTTTACAGATGAGGCTGTATGCTTAGGATCATTTGCAGTTCCCTTTTTTCTCCACACTTTTGCTTTCCCATCACTTAGATAAAGGTTCATCTTCGTCTCATCGGACCATAAACACAGTTCCAAAACTCTACTGGCTCACCTTTGTGATTTTTTTTTTGCAACCTCTAAACTAGTTTTGGTGCTGATCAGAGGTTTGCATCTTGCTGTGTAGCATCTGTAATTCTGTGTCAAAGTCTCCTGAGGACAGTAGATTGTCAGAGCATCACCCCAGCTTTCTGGAGGTTGTTGGGGATTTTACAGACACGTATTTTAGGGTTCATTTTCACAGCTTTTATGATTTGTCTGTCATCGGCTACTGTTGTTTTTCTCAGATGATCAGGTCATTGTTGGTTGCTGATGTCTCCAGTGGTCTCCAAACTCTTGATTTCTCCATGCCCTTTGTTTTTGCTATAGCTCTAATTGACTTCATATTTTCTTTTAGCATCCAAATTGCTTGCTTTTCTCTCAAAGTCAGCTCCCTCATCTTCATCCTGGTTCATGTGTGTCATCATCAAATGCAAGACTCAGAATGCAGAAGCAATGGATATAACTGATACGACATATTCCTTGCTTTTAATATCTGAAGAATGAATGCAACGGGACACAGCTGATCACTCAGAAAGATCTGTGAGGCAACTGTTCCAATACTTATGCTCACATCAGATAGAGGGATGAACTCTAAAAGTGCTGATCTTCTTAGCTGGTAAAACATCTATGTGTTGAATCATCCAATAATAAAACGTGACATTCTGTAATTTTGTCTCATATTAATCTTTTAATCATATTTACAGATTTATTGACTCCACAGCAAACAGAACAATTTTGTCTTACTGTCCTAATACTTATGGAGGGCACTGTATATAATAATTTAAAGTTAATATATAATCAATATATTATATTAAAATATATGATTGTATTATATTGTGTTATATTATATGATAATTCATTATTTATTATTATTTATTAATTGATTAATAATAATTAATAATTAATTATTAATTACAATATATATATATATATATATGTGTATGTATGTATGTATATATATATATATATATATATATATATATATATATATATATATATATATATATATATATATATATATATATAAATTAATTATAACATTTAGTAATGTATTATTTAAAAATGATCATTTAATTTGATTATATTTTAATGATTAAAAAAGGGTAAAACCTTGGGGTTTGAAGGACAGTGGCAATTAATGACAATTGTCACAATCACAATTAATGACAGTTAATTAGTACTTTGTGGCTGCACTGTGATCATTAAATAGAGTCTTTTAATGTCACCTAATGATTCTTGTTCTAAATATGCCTGACAAGATTTTTTGGTACACAAACTATTGTTACAAAGAATGACATTATTTCTGTAAATCATGGTAAAAATATATGAAAGTCTTTTTTTTTTTTTTTTCTTTTTGCTTAGAGTTTTTTTGTAATTTAACAGGACACATTCTAATCTATGAGTATTAAATAAATAAATAAATAAATAAATAAATAAATAAATAAAAATTGTATCTCTAAATATAATGCATTTTTGTCATTTATCTTTTTTGGCAAAAATATGTCAGAATAAGCAAGCAACGAACAATAGCTAATTTAATTGTAAAGTGGACTAGACTTGGTAGTTGTCAAAATTCTGTCTATGCAAGACTACACAAATACAGTACATGCAGAAGATTATTTTTTTATGTCATCTGGTGCACATCGTTATTGAATTAATGCGTCAGACAGATCTGCTATTTCTATGATTAAAAACAAAACAGTGGAATATCTGAATACCAAACAGTTCCTGATCGCTGAATGTCAGTTATATACGCACTAGACAAAAAATGACATTCTTTTATGTTCGTGCTGTTCATTCTTTGCTGAATAACTTCACTGAGGGGTTCAGAGCAGTTGATTGTTACTTAGTTCAATAGGCCGCAGTAGTGATTTGGTCTGGGGAAGTATTTCCCTCATTCATTTTCTCCACGGGCATTTCAGAAAAGGCTTCAGTAAAGAGCTCTAAGAAGCAAACCAACCAGCTCCGACATGAATCACAGCATTTGAGTCAGTCGCCATGAACTTATGAGGCACTGAATGAAGTACTCATGTATGCCATTCACCCACAAAGCATTACAAGTCTAATTGAATCTCTCTGGGTGATTGTGATTATGTCTGTTAAATGTGTTGTTTTGGAACTTGATTATTTACACAATGAGAGCGAGAGAGAGAGAGAGAGACTGAGAGAACATAACAGGATGCCAAAACTAGCTATTGTTCACTGGGGACTGAGTTATCTTACATGAGGGTGTCAACTTTGTTAATTCTGAACACAAAATGATTTAATTTTAGCAGGATGGAATATTCTGAAGTGCGACAGACCAAATGAGAGCACAAAATACAACAGAATCCACTGAATCAATGGCTTATACTTACTAATGTTTTTGCTGTTGTTTTCCCTCCACAATGATGTCACTTCCTGGAGGATGATGTCATCAAAGAACTGGCTTTTGTTTTTGTTTTTTCACATAAAACACATAAAATAATTATCAGTATATATTATTTTATATTTAATGATATTATTTTAGAATTATTATTTAAATATGTTTCAATATTTTAAAAATGAAAAATAAAAAAACAAGAAAGAAAAGGAAGAATATTTCTTAATTACTAAATAGTTAAAAATATTGATGTAATAAATTTACTTTGATAATTTAAATGTATTTTCACATATTTTCATATTAATGTTCAAATATATTAATTATATTAAAATGAGAACTAATCAAGAATTCAATTATTTACTTATATGTATATATATATAAATGTTTATGTTTAATGATATTCTTTTACAATTTATTATTAAACTATATTTTATATGAATACAAGAGAAAAAATCAAGAAAGAAAGAACCATGAATATTTATTAATTAGTAAACATTATATACTGAAATAAATGTATGAAAATATAATACAATATATTTTCATATTAATATTAAAATACATTAAAATATATATGTAATACTAAAACAAAAGAATCAAGAAATTAAAAAAAGAATTTAAGAATATAATGTTTATTAGTAAATATCAAGAAATATTCTGCACGGTAAGAAATATATTAAAGTACATTTATATATTTTTCATATTAATACTAAAATGCATTAAAATATATTTTAATATTACAACAAGGGGAATGAAAAAATTAAGAATAATTTTTTTTGCAGGTTGACGCACATGTGGTTTCCATGGTAACAGTGACTTCTCTGATTGGTTGACCTCGCCGCAAGTTGATGAAGCCTGCTTGCTTTATGAGGTGTGTATCAGACCTGAACACTATCAGTGACGGGCATCAATCCAGCGGCCCCTGTGGGGACACACGCGAGTCTCACACTATCAGTTCTGGGTCAATAAATGCCTCACAGTCACCACAAGAACATAAACAAACAGATAAACTAAAATAATGGCGTTGAGTTTGTGAGAAGTTGGTTTTACTTACAATGCTTTTGATTAGCAACACCTGCAGTTTCCTGAGGGAATCTGACAGCGCTGGACCACAACACCACAGAGACCAGCGCCAACTGAACTATGAGAGACAATCAGCTGGACTTCTCTGGAATCAGAACAAAGATGCGAAGCACAGATGCAAAACACACCACAACCTGTGCCTTCACTATGTGCTCATCAGTAGCGTACATTTTGTCTGAAATCTAAGCCACATAGGAAACCAGAGAAAAATAGATTCCTTACAAACCTGCAGGGGGAGCTTTTGATCAATCGACTGCAGGAAGAGAGAGAGACAGACAGAAAACAGACAGACAAAAAGAGAGAGAGAAACACAGAGAGTGTTGTTTGGCAGGAGTTCTGGTGTTTGTGAGCAGATGGAGACTCTGGATCCCATTTATAATTAGACAAACCTGATGAAGACAAACCGATACTAGTGCATTCAGATCCTTGCACACTCGCACACGTTTATATAGCGAAAAGAGTGCATGCCATAGACTTCTAGTGTTTTTAAAATAAGCTAATTTTACAGTAAGTACTATACCTTAAAAGAACACATTTTGAATTTTGACATTTTGAAATAATGACATTTTAAAATATTTTAAAGCCTATGCATTTTACATATAGCCAGATTCTATTTAAAATATGTATAAAAATAAAATGTTTTGTAAAAATGTATTGACAATAAATTTTCCAAGTTAAAATGCGTATAATAGTTTAACTATTTACACTATAACTATCAAACTGATAAAAAAAAAAATACTAATTTGATTTAAAGTTGGATAATTTACGTTTTTATGTCCCCATCATCTACCCCCCCCCCCCCCCCCCCTCCCCCCTTTACTACATAATAATCATAAATTGCATGGAAAAAAAAGTTTATTTGCAAGTTTTTTTTTCTTCTCAGAATTGCTTGATATAAACTCGCAATTGCAAGAAAAATTGCGAGAAAATCGCAATTGCGAGAATTAAACTGGCAATTATAAGAAAAAAAAAAAGTTTTTTTCCCAGAATTTCCCCAGAGTTTATATCTTGCAATTCCGAGTTTTTTTTTCTCAGAATTGCGAGTTCTGACTTTATTACTTTTTATATCAATTACAAGCAATTACGAGTTTATATCACGCAATTCTGAGAAAAAGGCAGAATTGCAAGATGTAAACTCGCAATTGTGAGAAAAAAGTCAGAATTGCAAGAATTAAACTAGTAATTCTGAGAAAAAACTCGGAATTGTGAGATATAAAGATTTGCAATTTAGAGTTTTTTTTCTCAGAATTGCCGAGTTCTGACTTTATTACTTTTTATATCAATTACAAGCAATTGTGAGTTTATATCACACAATTCTGAGAAAAAAGTCAGATTTGCAAGATGTAAATTCACAACTGCAAGAAAAAGTCAGAATTGTGATATAAAAAGTCGCAATTACCTTTTTTTTTAAAATTTTTATTCAGTGGCGGAAACTGACTTCCTTAAAACTGTCCCTTTAAATCATATAATCAAGAGGAAGTGACATCATCTTCAGAGGTGCCAAGTTTAAGTAAGTTGTATTCATCTTTAACGTTCATTATTTGTTGTTTTTAATGCTTAGCAAGATTTAGCAAGCATAGCATGTCAAACACGGTGGAAAAAAAAATGTTTATTTGTTCTTTTTGTGTGAATGATAATAATAGAAGGACATAATTTGATAACAGGAAGAGCTGACCAGTTTGGTTTGAAATGGTCCATTACATCACAAATTGCATTGAAGTATTGATGATAGTGCTGTATTTCATATTTAAAGCTGTAAACAATATCCAGTAACAATATTTGATGCTTTATGCTTTCAGAGGCCTAGAATTCCCTGAATGAAACATGGCATAAACACATTTTCTTGCACCTTTATCTAGTTTTGTTTATGGTTTTTGAGGTTGAAAGCATGTCGTACAACCTGCTCATATTAGCACCAGCCTACTTTGGCTTCCACCAAGTATTTGCACCAAATTGACTCATGACTATATAGATATTATTCGCATTTAGCTTTGTTTTTTTCCCCACGTGTTGGGTATCCCACCTCTGAACCTCACCGATCCATTCGAATGACTGAAGTGCTTCACACAAAGACCCCGCAGCCGTTTACCTGTTTTCAATCTGAGCGTGTGTTTTCTCTGCATGCCGTCTGCTATAAAACACAGATGTTTGATAATGTAACGAGATGAGATTTCTAAGAACATCGGACTGTAAATCCGCTGTGAAATGCGGAGGAAATGCATTTACGCTGTGTGCATTATTAAATAAACTTGTGCTACAGGCAGCCGAATGGTCACGGGGGGGAAAAGCTGCTGCTTCTCGCATCTAATGAGAAACACAAGATGCATTTTTACCTGCTATGATCTTCCCCTTCAAAATAACAATCGTTCAAACTGTCTGGGTTCACATCCGGAGATGATTTCTCAGAGTAATGCATTTAAATGTCATGTGCAGCTGTAGTGACAGGAAGAGCTCTAATGATTGAATCATACGAGATTTGAATCCTCTAATGCATCCAGAACAGCCATTTCATGCCTTAAAGTCAATGTGAAATTAAAATTGACCCTATTTACTTTCTTAACGAATGCCTCTGGCCTTATTGTGCATGATTCATTAGTGCACATTATTTTAGTAAATCTTCATCATTTTCTCTGCTGATGTAACCAAGGCTGCTGTGCGGATGGGGGAAAATAAATTTAACAAATAATATTAGCCCACTTTTCGCAATCCAATTAAATCCTTATGGATCAAGCCCCAACGTTGCTTTATTTCCGAAAAGGCACTCGCAACCCATTTTATTTACGTAATATGACATATTTCAGCGATACTAATGAAAAAATGGAGGGCAGGAGTTATTGATTGGGAATTGATTGGATTATTAAAAATGTGTGTTTCTTATGATTTCGTATGTGAACGTTTAATGAACATCCCTAAATATTTGGACTGGGATGTGGGTGATTTTTAAATTGTAAATCATTATTTGCTATTATTAATAGGGATGCACAATACTGTGTATCTGTACCATGTAATTTATCTGCTAATATTTATATATTGACCAATAGGCAAAAGTAACCTAAATATAAAAATATGGGAAATGAGCATGTACAATAAATAAATAAATAAATAAATAAATAAATAAATAAATAAATAAATAAATAAATAAATACATACATATATATATATATATATATATACATACATATATATATATATATATATATATATATATATATATATATATATATATATATATATACAATAAAATTGTACATGCTCATTTCCCATATTTTTATATTTAGGTTACTTTTGCCCCATTTAATAATTTAAGGTTAATTAAAAAAAAATATTATTCACTTTTTTTCATGCTGTACATTATAATGTAGGGATGCATTCACTTTTATCATTTCAAAATGATTGATTTTAGCCTTTTAAAGACAAAATAGTATAGAATTTAATATGTTTAATGAACAGTTAAATAATTATTAAATAACAATTGAAAATAATTATTGTCTTATTGTATCGACCATAATTTTAATAAAATTATGTGAGACAATGTGTAAGTGGAAGTAAATATGGTTAATTTTTATTTAATTTGAATTTGATTTTAAACTCAAAATTTTCAGACCAAATCATCTGACATATTTCCAGAGTAAAATCAGAAATGTAATGTATATAAAATATATTAATAAATAAATAAATAAATATATATATATATATATATATATATATATATATATATATATATATATATATATAATATAGAGCAGGATGCATCCCAAATTAGCTAAGACAAGGAAGAACTTGATAGTGTTCTTATTAATATTTCAAAAATAATAATTGATATTGATTAATTTTATAAAAAAAATATAAAATAATATTGCTATTAATATTAAATTTAGTTTTTATTTTATTTTTACAATTTAAAAAATAGAAAGATTTAAAGATTAAAGATTTAGTTTTATATTTTATGTATATAAAATACATTTGATTTTATTGGACCATGAGAGATGGGTATAACATGACAGACTTTAGTTAGGTGGTTGTATAAATTCAAAATTAAGATTGTAAATTGGATCAAATTTGAATATCCTAATAATTTACTAGCATGCATCTCACTTCTTAGCAGCATTATGGGTTTCCCAAATATATGTGTGTGTGCGTGTAAATCCATGCAGAACAAAGATGACGTGTCTCGTTGTGTGATGTTCTGTTCTTTGCTTTCTTGTGTGGAACCCAAGCAGATGTTTGCCGCTGGGCTTTCTGGATCTAATCCATCATCAGCAATTTCACACACACAAAAACCACATAAAAAACAACAGAAGACAGATTGCGTTCGCTAAATCGCCTCTTCCTCAAACGAGCCTCGCAGTTATGAATTCACACCTCCGTGTGTAAGAAGTGTTTCAGTGTCAGCACAGAAGAGGAAACAGAAAGTGCCTGTGATTACTAGAAAACAACAGCCAAAACCCTCAGACAATGATTTCTGTCAGGAAAAGACACGAGTGTTACAAAAATGGGAATGCAGCATTTAACTGTCAGTGTTAAAACACACAAGGTTGCAGGACTTCTTTGCTTTGCTGCTGACATGCTTGTGATTCAGACAGCTGCTGAATAATGTCAGCAGGAACATTTAAACCCTCTGACCCTTCCCGTCGGCTACTGGGATAGAAGCGTAAACTGAAAACAAACAGACCAGGAGCAGGCTGTCTGTGCATGTGCAGTTTCATCGTGCTGACTTCAACAAATGCCAGCAGGTTGCGTTGCATGAAAACACTGGCGAAGCAGCATCGGTGCGAATTGCTTGGCGTGCGTTCAGCGGAGAGGGACGGTATTCTGGGAGCAGATGGAGAGAGTTTGGGCTGGTCTTCCCATGGGTGGAGTTGCTCGGCGGTGCTGTCGTGTGACCACATTACAAAATTGGTGGCCATTTGTAGAGCCGCCACATGTCACAGACGAGAGAAGTTTACCATCAGACACAAATCGTGAGTCAAAAACTGTAATTCTGGCCCATATGACGTTTGATAGTGTGTGACGGTAGAAATGAGTCAGTGGGTAGAGATTTTGTGATACTGTTTATACCGTGGTAAATATAGTCGTGACGTATTGTCAAGTATGGTGACCCATACTCGAAATTGGTGCTCTGCATTTAACCCATCCAAGTGCACACACACACCGTGAACACACACCCGGAGCCTTGCTCAAGGGCACCTCAGTCATGGTATGGAAGGCAGAGAGAGTGCTGTTCATTCACAATCCCCACCTTCAATTCCTGCCAGTGCGAGAATCAAACCGGCAACCTTCAGGTTACAAGCCCAACTCCCTAACCATTAGGCCACGACTTCCCCAATATTTGAGCGGCTATTAATGTGTAGGCCAGTTTGCATGTGAAAGCGACAAAGTAACATAATACTTTAATACTAATAATATAATTTGAGACTAGGAAGAACTAGGAAGAACTTTGTTAATGTTATATAATGTTGTATAACATTATATTTATATTGTTAATATTGCATTAATTATTATTAATTTTATTTATTATTAAAATGTAGTTTTATAAATTATTTTATATATTTTTTATCTGTTTTATCAGTTGATTTGATTTATATAATATTAAATAATACTTTCATATTTAAAATTTTTTATATTATCTATACAGTTTGGAATTATTCCCCCTGTAACTCAAGGCAGGGAATAGCTTGTTATTTTTTTATTTGTTGTTATTATTATTAATCTTTAAATATATTAATATTATTACATTTATAATACTTTTTAAAATTAATATTTAATTAATTAATTATACTTCATAAAATTACATCAGTCTTGTTAATAATAATAATAATAATAATAATAATAATAATAATGATGATGACGATGATGATGATGATGTTTGTCATTATTATATAATTATATAATAATAATAATAATAATAATAATAATAATAATTATTATTATTATTATTATTATTGTTAAATAATTATATATAATAATACTACTAATAATAATTATTAGTAATTTTATATAAATTAACATTAATATTTAATTAATTAATTAATTAATTAATCGATAATATTAAAATTAAATATTGTTAATATGTTAATATAATAATAATAATAATAATAATAATAATAATAATAATAATAATAATAATAATAAATATTGTTTTTTAAATGATTTCATATTATTTTTAAGTAATATTAATATTTTTACATTTAAAATATTTGTATATTTTATATAATATTAAATAATATATTTAGCATTTATAATATATATTTATGTAATATTATATAATATAATATACATTTATAGTTTCAATCACTTTATATTACTTTAACTGTTTTGAGTCATTTTTTTTTCTATAAGTGTAAAAATTAAGCTTTTTCACTGACGCCAAACTTTTAGATTTTGGTTTGTGTCTATCAGTTAAAAAGAGATATTAATTGATCAAGCATTCAATTTACTGGATTATTCAAAAATGGGCCTTACAACTATAAAAAAAAACTGTGTTGTGATTGAAGAGTTTCATTAATCAAAGTATAAATTAATCAAGTATAATCAATGTGAATATAGCCATTTATGTATTATAATCATGTATCTGCCTGTGTGTAGAGGCCAGCTTGAGAAGAGGATGTGCAGACATACATTCTGTGCTGAAACTGCACATCCTGTTGTGACATTAGACAAAAAAAAAAATATATATATATGATGCTGCCTCTTCCTTAACGTAAATGGAGGCCTCCTGTCCGCTTCCTGAAAGCAGACTGGAAGCACATCCAAAAAAGGTAAACAATAACTATATAGGAAATGTATTGAACACGCCTTGGGGGGAAAAAACTGTATAAAAGAGGGTGCAAACACAGATTCGGGAGATTGCTCTGCAGAGTTTTCTCTGCCTTATTGTCTCTGATAATAAAGTCTCTCTTTTGGCATCAAAACCCCAAGACTTTGAGAATGATTCCTCACTGATCTGCTGTAAAATTACCCAAAATGTGATATTTTGGTCACATTGCCTTCTCTTATTTAACTAAAGATGAAGATCCTGATCCGGTCAAACAGAATGGAAGATGAACATCCACATGTTCTTCTCCAGAAGCTCAGCACGGCCTGGAAATCGTCCGTCAAAAGTTCTCTTGCCATAACATTTAGCTCCAGCGTGCCCTTCCAGACACATACATATCATGAAAGGCTGTCTCTTGCGTTTTATCCTGGTAAACCAGTGCCTGAATCTTTGATGATCAAAAAAGAGCAACAAAACATTGGAATGACAAGCACGGTATCTCCGAGCAGCAGAGGAGACTTACGCACAGGTGAAGGAGAATTATATCCCTCTGCTCATGAAAGCACACTGAAAAGAAACGCTAAAAGAGCTCTGGATAGAAAACGACTGTGGTGTTATAGTGTTGATTAACTAAACGTAGTGATGCTAATAGCTTCGCTAGTCTAAAGGCCCATTTACACCAAGAACAATAATGATAACTATATTAGCATTCACACTGATGCATGAAAACGCTCTGTTTATTATAATCATGCGCTGCAGTTGCTCGAGCTATTTGAAGCAGGATGGAGTTTGATTGGCTGTCAAGTTTTTAAAAAAATCGCTTATTGGAATGTATTATTTCCAGTGTTGGGGTAACGCATTACAAGTAATACGAGTTACGTAATCAGATTACTTTTTTAAAGTGACTAGTAAAGTAACTCAATATTTTTAATTTAGAAGGAAATATCTGTTACTTTTTCAAAAAAGTACTTCCCATGTATTGACTGACAGCTCTCGTGTTGCCATGTTGAGAGAAATCAGGAGTAAGTACAGAGGCGTTGTGTGAACATGATGCTTACTGTAGTTCTAGACTAAATATGAACATGCATTTACTCATCTCACTTGCACAAAAACAGATTCAGGATTCCTCAAAATGAATAAAAACAGTCAAATGCAAACTCAGAATATTATACAAACCTGCAACAATTAAATATGTTAAATAAGACAAATGTCATTTATGTATTTAAATTCTACTGACCTTCGATGATCCAATTCAACCATACTAATAAGCAAAAATGACACATTTGTGTTTCATTTTTGTTATTGCTGAAGAGTGTAAAGGTCATTGCACAATGAGTTCGAAATTTTCGTCCGAATTTTTCGCACGTTAAAAAATAAATACGACCTCACGTTGTGTCAATCACATTTGCACACTGCCTCCGAAACTTTCGTCTGTCATAAAAAAATTCGAATCAGGTTAAATTTTCTGCGTTTTCGCATCTGTAACAAGCATTTTGATAGGAAAGGATGACGAATACGAAAAAATGCATACGAAAATTTTGGACTCAGTGTGCAAGGACCTTTAAACTTTCTCTCCTGCATCCTCTACTGTACAGACATGACTTTACATTTCCTTCAGCCTGAGGCATATTCATTTCACTTTTGGTGTGAAAGGGCTTTTATATTTGTAAAAGATGAACTTTTTTATGTTAAAAAACAAACAAGCAAGCCCTGCCCAGATTAAAAAAGTAACTCAAAAGTAGTAGTGTAACGCATTACTTTCCATAAAAAGTTTGGAAAATGAAGTTTTGGACATTTTGAATGTTTGGTTTTGGATGTTTTGAATGGTTTTAGGAGGTCAATGGGAAATAAAATAGAGAAAGCTGTCTGTTTGCAGTAATGTGGGTCTAAAAAATAAACTACAGTGATTCGAATGCACAGACAAGACAACATGAACGCTAACATAACACTGTTAACCGTTGGATAAGAGTGGAAGTGTCGCAGCAATCTGTTGAGATCATTTACAGATTTACTTTCACAGCTTGGGAAAACAACCCATTATAATATATGCACGAGTCCCTCGTCTCTGTCAGTCATATTTAGGATTAATCCAGTTTAGATTTTTTGTCTCCATGTGTTCAGTTTGGCTTTGTTTTATTTTTTATTTGTCACACGAGACAGCATTAGTGCATTTGTGAGGAATATGGAGGAATATGTGGATTAGGTCAACATTAATGTTGACAATACTGCAAAAAACTTTTTCCTCCAGAATTTTTTGTCTTGATTTCCATTAAAAATCCAGGAAATTATAAATTTTCAGTCAAGACAGAGAATATATTGTGAATTTTTTTTTTACATTTATTTTATTATTATTATTTTTAATTTGTCCTGATTAATAGCTAATGTTTTTTAAACAAAGTTTAAAGCATAAATCTTATTACATTTTATTAGATTTATAGTTTCTTAGACTCACAATCTTGGATGGTTGGTGAAAGAATAAATATGCCGTTTGATGAAGCAGTTGAAAGTCAAATTAATTCATAAATGCCCATGTTTTCTTTTTTTCAACTCATGGTTCCATTTCTACAGAGAAATAAGCATCAAAGTCATTAAATATTGACTTGGTTATCTCTAAAGCGCACTTGAATTTGTTCTAGATCATTAGACGTGACATAATGGTGTCTTCATACACAAAACGCTATCTCTTAAGTCATTCTTGTGTACAGTTCCCCTTTCAGTCGGTCACTCCGAGTCACGTCGGATGACCGACGAAATTGGGATCTCGCCAGAGAGACCAATCCACTTCGAGTGTAACTAAACGAGCCAATGGACATTGGCATGCGATTATTGCATCCAGCTGCCGCTGATCACAGCGTGAGCATAAGAGGCAGCTGATGCACGCATCAATTATCCTTTCGCTTCGGAGCCGAGCGGTAGTGGTTAAAGCTACTGCTCTCCCTTCCAAGAGAGTGTTCTGCGAGCGAGTGCGGGCGTTACGGCGCGGCAGCGGTGGTCACGGTGTCCGGGAGAGAAAGATCGTCTTCCTGCTGACAGCCACACTAGGAGTGTGCGGTGGCCAGCTCCCCTGCGTGCTTCAGCACTAAAAGAGCATTTCTCTGAAAGAGCAATTTCTCTAAAAGAGCAACACGGGTGATCGCGTCTTTTTAAAGATGTCTTTTCACCCGTGCGTTTCTGGGTGTGGTCGTTTCCTGGCGCCTCAGGACGGTCACGATCGCTTCCTCACGTGTCTGGGCATTCAGCACGCTGAGGTGGCTTTCGTGGATGGTTCATGTTCTTCTTGCGGGGACATGACCATCTCGGAGTGCGACTCTGCTATGTCAAACATGGCAGAGTCCCTCTGCCTGCCGTGATCCGGCGTGCACACTGGATCCGGTGGAGTTAGAGGTGATTTGAGGATTACGGTGAGGGCTTCCCCAAGTGGAGCTCCTCACCCCTCAAGCACTCCGCAGCCGGTGGAGCTGCCGAAGGAGCGTGCTGGCCACGCGTTTCCTTCGGTGCCCCCTCTGACGACCAGATGTCGATCACCGCATCGGAGGGCGGGCCCTCTCTCTCCGGGGATGACGACCCGGCTGCGTTGCCCCCTTCGGGTGTGGTAGCGTTGTCCGTGCCAGACCCAGAGATGACGGCTATGCTTTCCCGGGCCGCCGAGAATGTCGGGCTCGTGTGGAATCCTAAAAAGCCACCGTGTCCCGATCCTTCGAGGCTGGGCGAGTGGTTCCTCGGTGGGGGTGGCGCTGGTTCTCAGCGCCCCCCTCCGGTGCCATTCTTTCCGGAAGTGCATGAGGAGCTGACAAGATTGTGGAGGGCACCTTTCACTGCCCAAAACACATCTTGTAGTTCTTCCGCTCTCACCACCCTCGTGGTGGAGCCGCTTTGGGGTATGCGGGCATCCCCTCGGTGGAACGGTCTGTGGCCATGCAACTGTGTCCAACAGCCGCTTCCACCCTGCGGGGTGATCCGTGTCTCCCCTCACGGGCCTCTAAGTATTCGTCAGGTCTAACTGGCAGTGCTTATAGAGCCTGTGGGGAGGCGGCTTCCGCCCTCCACGCTATGGCGTTGCTGCAGGTCCACCAGGCCAAAGCACTGAAAGACCTGCACGAGGGTGGTCACGACCTGGCGGTTCTACATGAGCTGCGTGCTGCGACGGACCTCGCGCTACGAGTGACGAAGGTGACCGCACAGTCTCTGGGTTGTGCGATGTCCAGGAGCGCCATCTCTGGCTGTGTCTCGCTGACATGAAGGAGCAGGAGAAGGACAGTTCCTGAATGCTCCCGTGTCACAGACCGGCCCTTTCGGCGACGCTGTCGAGAGCTTTGCCCAGCAGTTCTCGGCAGCCCAGAAGCAGACTGAGGCAAACACATCATGCGCCGGAGGAAACCTGCTGCTTCCACTCCGGCTGCAGCCACTCAGCCTGCTCGTCGCCGTGGGCGCCCCCTGCGGCCGCTCCCGCGCAGCCGCAGCAGCCTTCACCAGGCAGCGTCGTGGAGCCGGTCGCAGGCAGGACGCCCAGCCCGTCCAGGCCCCCGCCAAACCTGGCGGCAAGCGCAAGTGCAAGAGGCCCTGGGACGGTCGACCCAGAGATGGAGGAGACTGCTCATCGGGAGATGGTGACTGCACCACTCCCTCCCCCGGAGGAGGGCCGGGTGGAGTATCTTTTGTTCATTTTGTTCCGCCGCTGGCCCAGCAGCCAGCGGTACCCAAAACATCAGTAAAGAGCGGTCTCCTCAATCTCCGGGTCTCAAGAGGAGGAGAGTGGTGATCCGTGCATCACAGGATCACTTCCCTCCTCCTCTCTCGCCAGCAGGCAGCGGGTGGTTGCCCAAGAGCACCCCTCCTGCCCATTCGTGGAACCAGGTAAGGGCAGTAGCACTCCAGTCCCCGCTTCAAGTCGTCAAACGCCGGGCTGTCACAAGCCTCAAGCCAGGTTCCTGTGTCTCCTCCCACGCGAGGAGAAATCAGGTGAGTGCTACACTACACACCCAGACCCCGCCCCCTGCCGTCACAGGCCCTGGGGCCGGTCCCTGTGTTCTACCTCGCTGCCCCACCGCGGGCATGTCGGTGGGCCCGTTGGCCCCGCTGGTGCGGTCTCTCGGAGCCTGGTTAGCGCTCCCCAGCCCGTCCCGGTGGCTCCTGCGGACCATCAGACTCGGCTATGCGATTCAGTTCGCCCGGCGTCCCCCCCAAGTTCAGGGGCATCCGGTTCACTTCAGTCAAAGCCGTCGATGCCCCTGTCTTGCTCGCGGAGATTGCAGTCCTACTGGCGAAGGATGCAATAGAGCCGGTCCCTCCAGCCGATATGAGGTCGGGGTTTTACAGCCCTTACTTCATTGTGCCCAAGAAAAGCGGTGGGTTACGACCGATCTTGGATCTGCGAGTTTTGAACCGTGCACTTCACAAGATGCCGTTCAAGATGTTGACGCAGAAACGCATTCTTGGATGCGTCCGTCCCCTAGATTGGTTTGCAGCAATCGACCTGAAGGACGCGTACTTTCATGTTTCGATTCTCCCGCGACACAGGCCATTCCTGCGATTCGCGTTCGACGGTCGGGCATATCAGTACAAGGTCCTGCCCTTCCGGCTGTCCCTTTTCGCCTCGTGTCTTCACCAAAGTCGCAGAGGCGGCCCCTTGTTCCCCTGAGAGAACGGGGTGTGCGCATTCTCAACTACCTCTACGACTGGCTCATACTTGCACAGTCTCGAGAGCTGTTGTGCGCACACAGGGACCTGGTGCTCAGGCACCTCAGCCAGTTGGGCCTTCGGGTCAATTGGGAAAAGAGCAACTCGTGCCAGTGCAGAGGATCTCTTTTCTCGGCATGGAGTTGGATTCGGTCAACCAGACAGCACGCCTCACCCAGGAACGTGCTCAGTCGGTGCTGAACTGCCTCAAGACTTTATCAGGCAGGACAGCGGTCCCACTGAAACTCTTTCAGAGGCTCCTGGGGCATATGGCTGCAGCTGCGGCCATAGTTCCGCTCGGTCTGCTCCATATGAGACCGCTTCAGCACTGGCTCCATGGCCGAATCCCGAGGTGGGCGTGGAAACGCGGTACTCACCGGGTTCAGATTACACCGGCCTGCCGCAAGACCTTCAGCCCGTGGTCAGATCCCTCGTTCCTTCGGGCAGGAGTGCCCCTGGAGCAGGTATCCAGGCATGCTGTGGTATTCACGGATGCCTCAGCCACCGGCTGGGGTGCCACGTACAACGGGCACGCAGTATCAGGGGTTTGGACGGGCCCCCTTCTGCGTTGGCATATCAATTGCCTCGAGTTGCTGGCAGTACGCCTTGCCCTGTGCCGCCTCAGAGGGCGCCTTTGGGGCAGGGACGTTCTGGTCCGTACGGACAACACTGCGACCGTTGCCTATATCAACCGGCAAGGCGGTTTGCGCTCCCGTCGCATGTCGCAACTCGCCCGCCACCTCCTCCTCTGGAGTCAGAAGCATCTGAGGTCCCTTCGTGCCATCCACATCCCAGGAGTGTTCAATCAGGCGGCCGACGAGCTGTCTCGAGCGGCACTTCCTGGGGAGTGGAGACTCCATCCCCAGGCGGTCCAGCTGATTTGGAGTCGGTTCGGAGTTGCTCAGGTAGACCTGTTTGCATCTCCAGAAACCACCCACTGCCAGTGGTTCTACTCCCTGTCCGAGGCAACGCTCGGCACGGATGCACTGGCACACAGCTGGCCCCAGGGCTTGCGCAAGTATGCGTTTCCCCCAGTGAGCCTGCTAGCACAGACATTGTGCAAGATCAGGGAGGACGAGGAGCAGGTCCTGTTAGTGGCTCCATATTGGCCCAACAGGACCTGGTTCCCGGAACTCATGCTCCTCGCGACAGCCCCTCCCTGGCCGATTCCTCTGAGGAAGGATCTGCTTTCTCAGAGACGGGGCACCCTCTGGCACCCGCGTCCAGACTTGTGGAAACTTCATGTGTGGTCCCTGGACGGGACGCGGAGGTTCTAGGTGACCTGCCCCAGGAGGTAGCGCTCACTATCGCTTCAGCACGAGCACCGTCCACAAGACGGGCCTATGCGCTGAAGTGGAACCTGTTCGTCGAATGGTGTTCCTCTTACCAGGAGGACCCCCGGAGATGTTCGATCAGAGCCGTGCTTTCCTTTTTGCAACAAGGGTTGGAGCGTAGGCTGTCCCCCTCCACCCTTAAGGTATATGTTGCTGCTATTTCTGCCCACCACGACCCCATAGAGGGGAGGTCGGTGGGGAAGCACGATCTGGTCGTCAGGTTTCTTAGGGGGGCCAGGAGGTTAAATCCTCCGAGGCCTCCCTCCCTTCCCTCTTGGGATTTGGCTTTGGCGCTAAGAGCCCTACAAACTGCCCCCTTTGAGCCATTGCAGTCAGTCGAGTTGAAGTTTCTTTCTATGAAAACCCTACTCCTGACTGCATTGGCCTCAATCAAGAGGGTGGGGGACCTGCAGGCATTTTCGGTCGACGAGTCGTGCCTTGAGTTTGGGCCGGCTGACTCCAGTGCAACACTGAGGCCCCGGCCCAGCTATGTGCCCAAGGTTCCTACCACGCCCTTCAGGGACCAGGTAGTGAGCCTGCAAGCGCTGCCCCTGGAGGAGGCAGACCCAGCCCTAGCTTTGCTCTGTCCTGTACGCGCACTGCGTCAGTACGTGGATAGAACTCAGAGCTTCAGGACCTCAGAACAGCTCTTTGTCTGTTACGGAGGACAGCAGAAGGGGAAGGCTGTCTCCAAGCAGAGGATGGCCCACTGGATAGTGGATGCCATCACCTTGGCCTACGAAGCACAAGGTGTGCCCTGCCCGCTCAGGTTGCGTGCTCACTCCACTAGGGGTGTCGCATCGTCCTGGGCGCTGGCTCGTGGTGCCTCGCTAGCAGACATCTGTAGAGCTGCGGGTTGGGCGACTCCCAACACGTTCGCTAGGTTTTATAGCCTACGTGTCGAACCGGTTTCCTCCTGTGTTCTCACCTCAAACGGGTAGTGGCACTGAGAGGGCCGGCTCAGAGTCGGCTTGCGGCGTCCTTACGCCTAATTCTCCAGAGAGTTCCTTAACCAGGCAAACCCTGTTGAGTCCTCCAGCACTCTGGCGTCCGGACGCGGCGGGGCGTCCGGCGCCAGGCCTTCAGCCAATGAATTCTTGAAATCTGGTGCGAGGCTAGTGCCCATATGAGAGACCCTGTCGGGATCCCATATGTGTATTCCACGGTATTCTTATTAGAGCCATGTTTCCCCTGGCGGACCACGTTCTGCCATCTCTAAAGATGCAGCCTGAGCCATCTCAGAGACTTCCATGTGCAATAGGGCCCTTCGGGGTTACTTCACATGTTTGAATGTCACTTAACCCCCTCTGGGAGGAGGTGACTCCGCAGTGTGCCTCTTCCAAGTGGAAGGGCACGCTTCCCAGTGTTATCCTAGTCCTACTGTTTGGGTTGCTCAAGGAACACCAGTAGTTGACCTTCTCTGTGTAGAGCCCGGTCCTATTGTCTGCCTTATAGGAAGGGTCAGGAGCCCTACACAGGGCACTGGAAGGGGCAGCTCCTGTGGCGCTTTGGTAGGGATCCCAATTTCGTCGGTCATCCGACGTGACTCGGAGTGACCGACTGAAAGGGGAACGTCTCGGTTACGTATGTAACCCTCGTTCCCTGAAGGAGGGAACGGAGACGTCCCGTCGCCACAGTCGCTGTACCACCGCTGAGCTGCCGGGTCGCCGGCTCGGCTCCTCAGCGAAAACATAATTGATGCGTGCATCAGCTGCCTCTTATGCTCACGCTGTGATCAGCGGCAGCTGGATGCAATAATCGCATGCCAATGTCCATTGGCTCGTTTAGTTACACTCGAAGTGGATTGGTCTCTCTGGCGAGATCCCAATTTCGTCGGTCATCCGACGTGACGTCTCCGTTCCCTCCTTCAGGGAACGAGGGTTACATACGTAACCGAGACGTTTCCTGCTACACATTATACAGACAACAGACTATGTTCTAAAGTGTGCGGCCAGTGAATCTTTTGCTATCCCATAATGCCACAGGAGCCAAGAAGCCATTAGATTAAAAAAAAATCTAGAAAAAATGGCAAGAACTTTGAGTTGAATGGCTGTTTTAAAGTGTAAGCACTGTAGGTATCAAGAAAATGGTTCTTCAGTAGTTAACAATACTTAAGCATATTATTTATTTATAAATTATTACATCCGGGTCAAAGGTCATTGGCAACCTAGCAGACATAGCATGTCTGTGTCCCAATGTGCATACTATCCATCCTAAATTCTATGTCATATTAGTAATTTTCAATACTATTTAGGGTAGATAGGGTGGATAGTATGCACATTGGGACGCAGGGCATGTCTATGAATGTATTTGTACTACACACCTGTTAGCCTTCAAGAAGTAAGAAGTTTTGCCTTAATTTGACAGGATTGTTTGAGTAGAATCAGGAAATGATTGTAATGTAATTAATTATTTTAATATAATTGTAATAATTTAAATATATTTTTTGAAAACATATTTCATTAGAATTTTATTTATGATTTAATAAATGTCAATTTTAGTTGTTTTTTAGTACATTTCTTTTGAGCTGTAATTTATTTTTTATCTCAGTTTTAGTTCATTTTACATTAATTTAATAAAAACGTAAAATAGCTTATTTTATTTCAGGTAGTTGTCAAGGCAAAATTTGCAATATTCGTTTAAATTTTTTTACATTTACTTTTTTGTCACAATTCAATCTCGTAAGAATACTATCCAATCAATTTGTACAGTTTTATAAACAAACATATAGTATTAATATTTCTAATTAGCTTTTATTTTTATATTTTAAGTTTAATAATAAAAGAACTGGAGAGCAGGGTTATTTTACTATTATTTATAGACTATTATGCCATCTATTAATATTTTGAAATAGCCGTTAACTCTTTATATTTCATTTCAGTTTTTATTTACATTTTTATTTAATTTTTTTGTTGTTTTATTATAATTATTATTATTATTATTTTTTTTTAGCTGTAATGTATTTTTTATTTCAGTTTTAATTAATTTTAGATTAACTTAACAGAAAACTTAAAATAGCTTATTTTATTTTAGGCAGTTGTCAAGGCAACATTTGTAATTTCTAAATTTAGCTTTTTTTGGCTAATATTTAGATTTTATTTCAGCTTTATTTTAATTAACAAAAAAGTATATTATATATAAGCATATATATATATATATATATATATATATATATATATATATATATATATATATATATATATATATATATATATATATATATATATATATATTGTTTTCTTTGTATGTATGGATTACTTGGGTTGTTCAATTGTGATGTGTTCAATACTTATTTTACCTGCTGTATATATATATACATACACTGTGTGTGTGTGTGTATATAAAACAACACTACTGGAGAGGAGGAAACAGGATTGGAAAAAAAAAAAAACCCTCAAAAACCTCAAACTAGGAGTTTTGTTTAGGATTTTTAATTAGGCTCCAAACAAAATACCCAAAACACTACTTCCAGTAGATGGAGTGACTTTCGCATGTCAAATTTGTCAGATTTCAGCAGCGTTTCTGAGCAAATAACCAACATGTGATCTCATGACTCAATCTCAAGAAGGCTGAGGCCTACAGACCACAAACTAAACCTCTAAACTCACAAAAACTATGTTTTATTATTGACAGGTCTTCAGCATTTGTCTCAATCGTATCAGCATAACCGCACTCATATTTCCCATCTTCATCCTGGTCTCTATGTGAACTCCAGGCATTGTTATCTTCATCTCTACAGCAACACGAGACAAGCGGCCAGCTGAGTCTAGCTCACGGTGCGCAGGGCCAAATCAGCGGCTGACAGCGTTATTATTTGTTAGATTTGGTTGCTCTTTTCTCTGAATGGGAAAAAACAGCATTCTCCTTTCCACTGGGAAGTAGAAATTTGGAAGAAAATGCGATCTGAAAGCCCCGTCTTGCTATTGTTCAGCGTCCTTGGCGTATGTGGTTTTAAAACACAGCGGGGGAATTTGTGATTCTGCCTGCTGATATTTCCAGCATCCCGAGACTCCGGGAACACTCATTTTAATTTCTTTTTAATGGTGGTTATTGTCAATGTGAAGGTCGCTGACATTTGCTTCACCCGCTTCTGAGACGCTTCTGTCGGCTGGAGGTTGTAATCGCTTGTGACAACAGTTGTGCACAGAAAACACTCGTGTGTGTGTGTGTGTGTGTGTGTGCGCGCAATCAAGTGATTGAGACCCCTAGCAGATCGACTTCAGGGACCTGCGGTTGTGTTTGTCGTCCTCTGGGAAAAGGTCAGGCGTGGGATACTTCCACTAGGCGATAAGAAAATCCTACATTCCACAAACATTAGATGTCTGTTTACTTATTCATGTGTTTTGAGATATGAAGGCAGGAGTTTTGGAGGTTTATCCATTGGAGGATGCTGATAAAGTGGATTTGAATGGGAATCAGGTATGAGATTCCTTAAACATATTAGTGGATGTCTCTGCTTATATGTTAATGAAAAATCAACATGAATGTGTCCTGAAGGGTCAGTAAAAGTGATAAAAGTCCTCTTCTTGGCAAAGCCCTACTTTACCTAAAGCCCTACTTTAAATCTATGAAGGTCTACTTTAAATCTTGAGTTTGGATAGTTCTAAATACAATTTTACAAAAATATTTAAATATCATGTTACTGTAATTTTACGTTTTTTTAAATGCAATGTTACAATCAATTCCATAATTTTATTTTTTGAGTTTTTTTTGAGTTCAGTTTTATGTGCACATATAATATTTATTAATATTTTGAATTAGCTTTTCTTTTTATTTTTTATGTTATAGTAATAGTTTTTATCTAAAAGTAGTAGTTTTAGTAATTTTTTTTTTCATTTATCAGTATTTTAAATATGTCTGTTTATATTTGTTATATTTATTTTTAATTGAGATTGAGTTTTAATTATTTTTTTTTTACCATTTCATGAGCACATATTACTGAAAATCACAATATTTTCAGAAATCTTTTGTCTAATTAATGTCACATAATCTTCTAAATTCCAAGGACCAAAAACATGCATAAAACAAGGGATAGTGAAGCAAAAAATGAATATTTTGTCATCATGCCATGATGTTAAACCCGAATACAAAAATATACATACATCATATATATATATATATATATATATATATATATATATATATATATATATATATATATATATATATATATATATATATACATATAAAATATTATAAATATGTATGTATGTGTATATATATATATATATATATATATTAGTGCTGTCAATCGATTAAAAAATTTAATCGCGTTAATCACAGTCCTGGACTGTGATTAATCATGATTAATCACAAATTTAAAATACCAGGATTTACCTGTAAATGTGTTGAAATAAAGAAATGCATGACAAACTAGTTTAAGGAAACAGAACCTTTCATCCCTCCGCCAGGTATGAGACATAATCCTTATTATTCTTTTATCATTATTCTTTTGTTTTTATTCAGCCATTATCAGCCTTTATACTGGAAATAAAACATTTACTAAGCCACATCGCTTCAATCCAAGTATACATTTACCCAACTATTATCAAAAGTATTTCTAAATAAATACAACAAACCATTTTCTTGTGACCTTACGTGAAATATTATGAAAAAATGCATTATGAAGAAGAATTGAATCTGTTCTGCAGGTGCATTAGAGCAAATATTACATCATGCTTCATAAGACAATTTATGAGATTAATAGTACACTTTTACTTAAAACTCACTTCAAACCACCATCGAGTGTTTGTAATAACTTTCTTTTGCGATCATATGTGGAATTTGGTCGTTTACTGTTGTTAAAATTGGCTATTTATTGCCTTTTATATCACTGCACAAATGAGCATATATACATTCATCTCAAGAAAATCACATACAAACCATATCCTATCGTAATCGTGGGTTTATTATCTTATATAATCTATAGTGGCTGTTGTCATGTTTATTTCTGCTGTGTAAAAGCCTTAACATGTGTGCTCTGCTGAAACTCATGTTGTTTGTGATGTTACAACCGCCTCTCCGTTCTTAAGTTGCCAGGAATACATTTCAGCTATAATAGATATTAGTAAAAGGATCTTTTTTCATTTTTATTTGTCTATATACACTTTGGGCGGCCGCGGTACATTATAAAAGTAGCCCAAAAATACCGCAAACCACGGCTCTGTAATTTTTCCCGCGACTGTATTTTCAAAATAACCCACTTGTGCTGTTACCCTGGCAACACTTCGCTGTATCCTCATCACACAATGATGGATAACCTTCCGCGCTGCGATGACAGGAAGAAGTTGGAGTCGAACCTTATCAAACGATTAATTTACGTTAAAAAAAATATTAACGCGTTAAAATTTTTAGATTAATCGCATGCGTTAACGCCTTAACGTTGACACCCCTAGTATGTATGTATGTATATATATATATATATATATATATATATATATATATATATATATATATATATATATATATATATATATATATATATATATATATATATATATATATAATTATTTTTAATTAATTAATATATTCATTAATTTATTTATTTGTTTTTGTCTATAGTTAAATTCAGTAGGGCGTGTGTGCCCATTGATTTTAGTAATATGGACAAAAGACATAAATTAGAGAAAAATTGTGTTTAATGTTCAACAGAAGAAAGTAAGTCATACAGGTTTGGACCGACTTGAGAGTGAGTGAATGACAGAACTAAGTCTAGTTAAACAAATGCAACTAGTACTCTCGCTGACAGGTGGAGGGGGAAGAATCAAACTTGTTTTGGACCCAGCAATCGAACCCCATTCTGTTTAGATCCTCTGATGTTTCCAGCTGCCTGGGACGAACCAGTGTGCCTGTCCATCGGGGAGTTTCTGCTTTGATGCTCGGACATTAAACAGGACGTCTGTCAGGAGGCGTTTCGCTGGGTTCGCCGGTTAGCTGAGTAAATCTGCGTGTCCTCTGCTCGAGTGGACTTCTCTTTATGTTAAACAGACAGACAGAGACACGCGTCTATTCTCATCGCTCGGCCTGAAATGAAAGGAGGTTTGGGGCCTTTGATGTCATTCTGTGGGCTGTGATCTCTTCTGCTTAATTAAGACACAGTGTTTGGTCTTTATACAGCGGACAAGAGTGAACCTGTACCGACAGGTAATCATAATCGCATCTAGAATGAACTGGTGGCCGGAGATCTGAGGCGTTTTCATATCTGCGTCCATTTGACTTTAAAGTTTGGTTCCAGTCAGCTGGTCATTACCGCTAAATAACCCTGGCAAGAGTGACCAGGACCAACTAACTAAACAAAAAAAGTCGATTGGAAAGTGACACCAAAATCTTTTTTTTTTTTTTTTTTTTTTTAAACACACACATATAATGTTAAAACTATATATATATATATATATACAGATGCATCTCAATAAATTAGAATGTCGTGGAAAAGTTCATTTATTTCAGTAATTCAACTCAAATTGTGAAACTCGTGTATTAAATAAATTCAATACACACAGACTGAAGTAGTTTAAGTCTTTGGTTCTTTTAATTGTGATGATTTTGGCTCACATTTAACAAAAACCCACCAATTCACTATCTCAACAAATTAGAATAGTTCATAAGACCAATAAAAAAAAAATAAAAAAACATTTTTAGTGAATTGTTGGCCTTCTGGAAAGTATGTTCATTTACTGTATATGTACTCAATACTTGGTAGGGGCTCCTTTTGCTTTAATTACTGCCTCAATTCTGCGTGGCATGGAGGTGATCAGTTTGTGGCACTGCTGAGGTGGTATGGAAGCCTAGGTTTCTTTGACAAGTGGCCTTCAGCTCATCTGCATTTTTTGGTCTCTTGTTTCTCATTTTCCTCTTGACAATACCCCATAGATTCTCTATGGGGTTCAGGTCTGGTGAGTTTGCTGGCCAGTCAAGCACACCAACACCATGGTCATTTAACCAACTTTTGGTGCTTTTGGCAGTGTGGGCAGGTGCCAAATCCTGCTGGAAAATGAAATCAGCATCTTTAAAAAGCTGGTCAGCAGAAGGAAGCATAAAGTGCTCCAAAATTTCTTGGTAAACGGGTGCAGTGACTTTGGTTTTCAAAAAACACAATGGACCAACACCAGCAGATGACATTGCACCCCAAATTATCACAGACTGTGGAAACTTAACACTGGACTTCAAGCAACTTGGGCTATGAGCTTCTCCACCCTTCCTCCAGACGCTAGGACCTTTGTTTTCAAATGAAATACAAAACTTGCTCTCATCTGAAAAGAGGACTTTGGACCACTGGGCAACAGTCCAGTTCTTCTTCTCCTTAGCCCAGGTAAGATGCCTCTGACGTTGTCTGTGGTTCAGGAGTGGCTTAACAAGAGGAATACGACAACTGTAGCCAAATTCCTTGACACGTCTGTGTGTGGTGGCTCTTGACCCCAGCCTCAGTCCATTCCTTGTGAAGTTCACCCAAATTCCACTCAACTTTCTGTTAACATGCTTGGATGCAGCACTCTGTAGCCTAGTGAACCAAACTGAGAGACCATTTTGAAGGCTCAGGAAACCTTTGCAGGTGTTTTGAGTTGATTAGCTGATTGGCATGTCACCATATTCTAATTTGTTGAGATAGTGAATTGGTGGGTTTTTGTTAAATGTGAGCCAAAATCATCACAATTAAAAGAACCAAAGACTTAAACTACTTCAGTCTGTGTACATGGAATTTATTTAATACACAAGTTTCACAATTTGAGTTGAATTACTGAAATAAATGAACTTTTCCACGACATTCTAATTTATTGAGCTGCACCTGTACACATATATTATATATATATATCAGGGCTTGACATTAAGCATTCTCATGTGGTTGTCCTTCGGACAAGTAAATTTGTCATTTACTTGTCCGAGTATAAAAGTTACTTGCCCGGAGAGAAAAAAAAAATCAATTTAAAAATTGAGTTATAAATATAATTATTTGTTGTAGTTATACAAAACACATTGTTTATTTAGTTAGATTTTTCTTTTTAAATGAAATAATGGACAAAATAATAAAGTGTGATAATACTATTATATTTTAAAATAAAAAGGGAGTATTAAATACAAAAAAATTATATTATAGTAAACTTAAAAATAAAATGCTAATATTTACTTATATATATATATATATATATATATATATATATATATATATATATATATATATATATATATATATATATATATATATATATATATATATATATGAATTTTCATCATTTTCAAACTTTAATTTTAAATTTTTAAATTAGAGTTCAATTTAATCAGTCAGTTAGTATAATAAGACATTTGGGCTGTTACCAAACAAATGAAATCAGTATAAAAAAAGAAAAAAATCATCTTTGCAATGCAGAGGAAACACAAGCTGCATCTGAAGTGGAATAGATATACTGTATTTAACCACTTTTAATGCAACACTGAGGGACATGGAATGCTTTAACCTGCAGTTACAAATGAATAATGTTTTCATTCATAAAACACTGAATACTGATATTTGAAATTATTTAAAAAAAAAAAAAAAAAAAAAAATACTGTAAATGTGAAATTAAAACCACCAGTAGGTGGCATCAAGTCACTGTTAATAAGCGAGTCATTGCGACTGAACCGAATCATTTAAACGGTTGATTGATTCATTCAGGAACGAAACGCCGTCATGTTGCTCAGACTCAAAACAGTGCTGTGGCAGTTTTTGGAGTTATTTTTGTTGGTGAAATGGAGCAAAAACAGGAAATATGGTGTCTAAAAAGCAATTCTCTTAATGTTAACTTCTTGCTTATTGAACTGTTATCATATTTGTAATCATGATGATTTTTGAAGCAAAAAAAAAAAAAAAAAAAAATGGCGCTCGATCTTCGTGTGATATTTTCTGATCATTCTTCATGCATTGTAATACTGAATAATGCAGTAAAAGAGCGCACTCGCACGTGCGCTAGTCTAATCTAGACTTCTTTACGTAATGTATGCGTGCACTCTGTAGGTGTGTTTTGTTTGATTCTTGCAATATACTCGTTAAAACAACAATTACGAAATTATCGCAAACGATATATATTGCACACCCCTATAACAAAGGCTGTATTATAAATAAAGGCAGTCATTACTGTTTTTGGTATTGACATTTTCAAGTTACTCGTCCGATTGGGCAAGTAAATTTCTCTTTCACTTGCCCGTCCAAAACATTCACTTGTCCCGGACAAGCGGATATATGTATATATATATACATATATCGTTGTGTTGTTTGTTTGGGAGCAGAGCACACACAGTCAGCTCTCGAGGGAGCTGATTGTGCATCATGCTCCCGCGAACGCTTAGCCGCTCTAAGCACACCAGAGGTCAGTCTCGAGAGACTTATTCCCTTAGTAGACTATTTGGCAGCGTGGAAGCTTCTGCCAAATGTGTCACAATGGGTCCTGCGCACTGTAGAACGAGGCGAAAGACCTCTATTCAACAGGGGTATTTCCCACTCTGGTGGGCCCCGAGCAGGCTCTGGTCATGGAACAAAAAGTAGTGGACACTCTTTTGAGGAAGGAGGGGGTTGCGTCTGATTCTAGATCTGCGTCTGTTGAACTGCTCAGTCATACGACTCAAGTTCAAAATGCTCACGCTCAAACAAGTTGTGTCTCAAATCAGGTCTGAGGACTGGTTTGTCACGATAGATCTTCAAGATGCATACTTCCATATATCCATCCTTCCTCAACACGTGAAGTTCCTGAGGTTTGCTTTCGGGGGCAAAGCTTACCAATATCGGGCTCTTCCTTTCGGTCTTGTACTCTCACCCTGCACATTTACCAAGTGTGTGGATGCTGCTCTGGCTCCTCTGTGATTCCAGGGCATCTGCATACTCAACTACATCAACGTTTGGTTGATACTAGCTCAATCAGAGCAGACAGAGGTTCAGCATCGAGATGTCGTTCTCGCTCACATGAAACGGTTCAGGTTAAGACTAAACGCAAATAAAAGTGTGCTTTCTCCAGTACAGAGGATCACTTATCTAGGCGCAGTGTGGGATTCGACCACGATGCAGGCACATCTGTCTCCTGCTCGGATCGAGTCGATCCTCACGGCAGTCAAGAGAGTGAATGAAGGCCAGTCACTCACTGTCATACAGTTTCGGAGACTGTTGGGTTTGATGGCAGCTGCGTCCAACGTGATACCTTTTGGCCTGCTGTACATGAGACCCTTGCAGTGGTGGCTCACGACCAAGGGTTTTCCCCGAGGGGCAACCCATTCCGCATGATCAAGGTCACGCGGCTAGGCTTACGGTCCTTAAACATGTGGAAGAAACTATGGTTCCTGTCACAGGGGCAGGGGTGGTCATGAGTGGCCGCTCTGCCGAGGGTCTGTGGAAAGGTCCCCATCTCATGTGGCACATAAATTGCCTGGAGATGCTGGCTGTGTTTCGTGCACTGAAACACTTTCTCCCAGACCTAAGAGACCCTAAAAGTCCAGCATGTGCTCTCACCCCGCACTTTCACCAAGTGTGTGGATGCTGCTCTGGCTCCTCTGTGATTCCAGGGCATCTGCATACTCAACTACATCAACGTTTGGTTGATACTAGCTCAATCAGAGCAGATAGCGGTTCGGCATCGAGATGTTGTTCTCGCTCACTTGAAACAGTTGGGGTTAAGACTAAACGCAAAGAAAAGTGTGCTTTCTCCATTACAGAGGACCACTTATCTAGGCGTAGTGTGGGATTCGACCACAATGCAGGCACGTCTGTCTCCTGCTCGGATCGAGTCGATCCTCACGGCAGTCAAGAGAGGGAAAGAAGGCCAGTCACTCACCGTCATACGTTTTCAGAAATACATGAGACCCTTGCAGTGGTGGCTCAGGACCGAAGGGTTTTCCCCGAGGGGCAACCCGTTCTACATGATCAAGGTCACGCCGCTAGGCATACGGGCCTTAGACATGTGGAAGAAACCATGGTTCCTGTCACAAGGCCCCGTGTTGGGGGATCCTTGTCGGTGTGTAACGCTAACAACGGACGCCTCCCTCATGAGTGGCCGCTCTGCCCTAGGTCTGTGGGAGGGTCCTCATCTCATGTGGCTCATAAATTTTCTGGGAATGCTGGCCGTGTTTCTAGCATTGAAACATTTTCTCCCAGACCTGAGAGGCCATCATGTGCTAGTTCGCACAGACAACACATCCGTGGTCTCTTATATAAACCAGCAGGGGGGTCTGTGGTCGCGCCCCCTTTATAGGCTGGCACACCAGATCCTTCTGTTTGCCCAAGGGAAGCTGCTCTCACTGAGGGCAGTTTACATCCCGGGGCAACTCAATTAGGAAGCAGACATCCTGTCGAGACAGGGGCTGAGGCCCGGGGAATGGAAGCTCCACCCAGAGGCGGTGGAGCATATATGGAGGATGTTTTACAGAGGACAAGTGGATCTGTTTGTGATTCAAGAGATTTCGCACTGTCCCCTCTGGTTTTCCCTCAGTCACTCAGGTCCTCTTGGACTGGACGCTATGGTATAGACGTTGCCGAGGCTGCGCCTGTATGTTTTTTCCCTGATCATTCTGCTCCCGGGAGTTCTGGAGAGAGTTCACTGAGAAGGGGTTCGTCTCCTATTAGTAGCCCCATACTGGCCGGGCCAGCCATGGTTTGCGGACCTGGTAGCCCTACTCGAAGACTCTCCATGGGAGATTCCCGTCCGGCGGGATCTCCTCTCTCTCAGGCGGGGGGTACCTTCTTTCACCCCCATCCGGAGTTGTGGAAACTGTGGGTGTGGCCCCTGAGGGGGCACAACTCATAGCTTCCGGTCTCTCAACTGAGGTTGTACTCCAGTCCAGAGCTCCTCAATGAGGAAACTGTCCTTGAAGTGGATTGTGTTCACTTCATGGTGCGGAAATTGTCAGCTGCTCCCTGTTAACTGCCCGGTTGGTTAAATTCTGGAGTTCCTGCAGGAACGATTCTCCGCAGGTTGGACCCCCTCCACCTTTAGAGTGTTTGTGGTGGCCATAGCTGCTTACCATGTCCCTTTGGGTGGTCAGTCATTAGAGGTGATACCCGTTGGTACAAGTTTCTTTCGTTGTACGTGAGGCCAGGAGAAGTATGGTTCCGCTCCAGACTCTCAGGTGCATCTGTCTTAGCTGTGCTCACCATGGTTTCACACTAGACATGCATTTGTCAGTATGGTGGCGAGGGCATTCTCGTTCCCAAAGCGTTTTGCGACGCAGCTCGAGTTCCTGAAAGGGAACGTCCCAGGTTACGTATGTAACCATGGTTTCTGAGGGAACGAGACTCTGCGTTGCGCTGCCATACTTCCTGCATCCCTGTGAGCGACTTGGTTCAACTTTTCAGAAGCTAAAGTTGCTTGTTTCAGATGAGCTTTTAAGCTCTCTGGTCTCTATGTCACCCCGCCCGTGACATTTCGCCATTCCGTTGGACTGATTACACACGTGTTTCAGAGCGTGGGAACACAGGGGCGTTCCCAAAGCGTTTTGCGATGCAGCGTCTCGTTCCCTCGGGGAACCATGGTTACATACGTAACCTGGGACGTTTTTGTTTACATAATATATGTGTGTGTACTGTGTATATTTATTATGTACATGTAAAGAAACACACATACAGTATATATTTTGAAAATATTTACATGTATATATTTATATTCATATAATTTATATTATATATAAATATATTTAATATATTTAATATATAAACATAACATACTTTTCTTAAATATATACATGCATGTGTGTGTATTTAAATATACAAAATAAATATACACAGTACACACACATATGTTATGTAGACAAAAACTTTTATTTTGGATGTGATTAATTGCCCAGCACTAATATATATATATATATATATATATATATATATACACACACCCACACACACAGTGTTTATGTTTATATATATATATATGTACACACACCCACACACACAGTGTTTATGTTTATATATATATATATGTACACACACCCACACACACAGTGTTTGTTTATATATAGACAATATGTTACATAAATCTTTATATACTTTTTTAAAAATATAAAAAAAAGTTTTACAATTTTATACACATAAATAGTTGTGTGTGTGTATATATATATATATATATATATATATATATATATATACACACACACACACACACATTATTTTTTATATTTTTTTTTTGTGTGTGTGTGTTTTATATTATTTATTATTCAGAATTTAAAGCTAAACACCCACACATTTACATTTATTATATACACTGTTTTAGCTTTAGCAGTGATGTTAAAATATTTATTCATAAAATAGACTTCTCTTTGATCTTTAAAGTGTTTTATGATTTATAGTATTACAATATTTATGCTCATGGATTACTGATTATTGATGTGCATATAGAAATAATATTATTCATTAATATTACAAATTAATATTAATCACAAATTTTGTGTATCCTTTTTTCATTTATATATTTATTTTATATTTTTATATATACAATTACATTTTATATTATTTTTATATTTAATTATATTTTATATGTATATAATTATACAGATTTTTTTGTATTTTATTATATTCATATTTTTAATTGTTTTTGTATTTGTATATTTCATATACAAATGGGTACCTGTGCCCTGAAATATTATGTTCATCTCTTCTAATTTTGGAAATGGCAGAAAGACACAAGTAAAATAGTGAAGTAAACAATAGTTTCCTGTCTGGCACCTTCCTGGCAAGTCCTCACAGCTGACAAATATAGTACATGCCGTTTACATCTGCAGTAAACTGTGATGGCACAAATTTATCACACTTTAGAACCACATGTTTCAATGTGAAAACAGACCTGCGGCAGAAAGGTGGTGCGAGACGTCAGGTCTAAACTGAGCAATCAAGCTAAAAGTGAAAGCAGCCTGAAACTGCATGACCTGTTGAGAGGACCGCAGTATTGATCAGCTGGGGAATCTCATTCAGATCGCTACATCTAAATGACTGAGATGCAGCAGAGTGAAGGACACAGCTTGTGTGTGTGTCTCATCTGTCACTTCTCTGTTAGGTAAAGGCTATGAGGGGTCAGATGCACACAGCGGTCAGCCGGCAGCAGGAACAGAAGCATTGCTGTGTGTCTCCATCCATCCATCTATCCATCAATCAATCAGTCACTCGCGGCATAAGGTCACAGGTCACCGGGTCACGGCGGGCCGGTAAGCTTCATTACACTGACATCTACCTGTGTGCTGCCCTGAAACACAGGAAACTGCCTCTACGGGATCACGCTGCCACTTCCTGCCTGCGCCGACATCACCTCCAGAACTCCAGAGGGTGCTGTTTAGAAAGTGATGCAAACACCTGATTTTATTCTGGTATGTAATGCCCACTTTTTACAATCCAATAAATTACCAACAGATATAATCAAGTCCCATTCTATGTTTTTTCTCATTGAATAACACATTTTAATAAGAAATGGCACATTATGTTTTATGTTGAGTATATACACTACTGTTCTAAAATTTTTCCCATGCTCACAAAGGCTGCATTTATTTGAGCAGAAATACAGCAAAAACAGTAATATTGTGAAATATTATTACAATTTAAAATAGATGTTTTCTATTTGAATATATTTTAAAATGTAATTTATTCCTGTGATGCAAAGATGAATTTTCAGCATCATTACTCCAGTCTTCAGTGTCACATGATCCTTCAGAAATCATTCTAATACACAGATTTTCTGATTATTAATGTTGAAAACAGTTATGCTTATTATTTTTATGACACATTTTTTCCCCAGGATTCTTTGAAAGTTCAAACAAACAGCATTCATTTGAAATATAAACATTTTGATCAATTTAATGTGTCTGTGCTAAAGTTTAAATTTCATTCATTAAACATTCTTTTGATTATGATTGTTTTCAGCTATTAAGTTACAGCTTTATTAAGAAAATTCATTAATAGATGTTTTTAAAAAATGTTCACATGATTTTTTTATATTTCTATCAAATATTAATTTGAAAGTTTTTATATATTTGATTTGTATATTTGTCATTTGTGGCCCTGGACCACAAAACGAGTCATAAGGGTCAATTATACATCATCTGAAAGCTGAATAAATAAGCTTTCCATTGATGTATGGCTGTTATGATACGACAAGATATTTGGCCGACAACCATTTGAAAATCTGGAATCTGAGGGTGCAAAAAAATTAAAATATTGAGAAAATCACCTTTAAAGTTGTCCAAATGAAGTGCTTAGAACTTCATTTGGACAACTATCTTGTTTTCTCAATATTTTAAATGCATATTAGAAATCAGAAATTAAGTTTTGATATGTTTACAGTAGGAAATTTACCAAATATCTTCATGGAACATGATCTTTACCTGATATCCTAATGATTTTTGGCATAAAAGAAAAATCAATAATTTTGACCCATACAATGTATTGTTGGCTATTGCTACAAATATACCCGTGGTACTTAAGACTGGTTTTGTGGTCCAGGGTCACATATTGTAAAAAGTTTTAATTCTATATTGATTTTTTTTTTTTATTATTACTTTATTTATTTATTTATTTGGCATGAATACAGACTTTGAGGCTATGACATTAAATCTAAGACATTTTCAGATGTTTTAATGCAAATTTCAATATAGTAATTTAGTACCAAATCAAAGATTAAAAAAAATTAGTAGTATATAATTTAATATATTATTATATTTATTTATTAAACTGCGATGTTTTAACATAAATATGTTGGATATGAAAGGTTATTAGGGCTATTTAATATTCTATCTTTTTTTGGCAGTGGAAGTTAGTATATAAATTAGTATAAACAAATGCAGTCTATAGCTGTATTAACACTAAAAAGGCAAAGAATCTGAATCAGTGTATATACCATTAAACTATATACTGTATTGTACATTTACACACTTTGTAATGCAGCACAGTATATTTCCAGCTCAAAAGTTGATTCTCGATTTTCATGCAGAGCCAATAAAAACCCAAACCGAATGACAGCGATAAAGTTTTAGGAGGCTCTGATGGCACTTCATTTACATGCGGCACTGCATCTTTATCTCAGAGCTCACTTAACTCAGCAGTGTGAAACTGCCATAATAAAAGTGTTATTAAAGACCTTCGTAAACTACATTTAAGACTAATTTCTATGCTACTAAAGATACTCAAGACTTTTTATGGCCTTAAATTTGTGAATGTAAATTTATGAAGCTTAAAAAGTGAATGTAAGACATTTTAATGCTCTTTAATCATCTGCAGACACCCCGATTTAACATGTTTTATCATGTTTCCATCTGTTCCACAGATTTTCAGTGCAGAAAATGCAGAAAAGTCTGCAGGCTCCAGACTATAACATATTAATGAAGAGCAAAGAGCAGTTCAAAGGTGTTTAGATTAAATTATAATATTATGATTTTTAAAATTCCAGCCAACAGGATTTTTCATGTCACTGAAGCGGTGTTTTTGCTGACAGGAAGGGACGGATGAAAAGGCCCGGGCTGTATTTACACAGAGGGAATGTGAGATTAAATTATGAATAATGCGCGAGAGAGGAAGCGAGGTAGGTAAAGGCGAATGCGGGAGGGCGGCAACAGATTCCCCGAGGACTTTCCGCTGGGTTTAACCCACTGAGGCGGAACCGAACGGACAGCTCCGGTTAAATAAGAACAAATTTACTTTTCCTTCCCACTCTAGGGATGGATCCAACCACAATAGCAGATATCCTTGTTTGCTTGCTGCAGTCGGACACACAGAACATGCATGCGCCCAATATAAATATATAAAACAAGTCTGCTGGAAAATCAAGGTTAAAAGACTGTTCACACCAAGAACGATAACTATAGTAGCATCCGTACCAACGCACAATAATTTTCTGTTTATTATACACGTGAAGCAGTTAAGTTGTCTCGAAATTGTGAGAAATAAAGTTGGAATTGTGAAATAAAAAGCTGCAATTACCTTTTTTATTTTTTATTCAGTGACAGAAAAAAACTGAATTGCAAGAAATTTAGAATTGCAAGAAAAAACTCAGAATTTGGAAACGTAAAAACTTAGAATTTGAGATATAAACTCAGAATTCCTACTTTTTGTCTCGCAATTCTGTTTACATCTCGCAATTCTGTGTTTTTTTTTTGCAAATCTGAGTTTATATCTTGCAATTTTGTCTTTTTCTCGCAATTCTAATTTTATATCTCACAATTTTTTTCTCTCTCGCAATTCTGAGTTTATATCTTACCATTCTGAGGTTATATTTTGCAATTCAGTTACTATCTCGCAATTGTGTCTTTTTTCACAATTGTAATTTTATATCTCACAATTTTTTCTCTCGCAATTCTGAGTTTATATCTCACAATTTTGTCTTTTTCTCATAACTCTAATTTATATCTTGCAATTCTGCCTTTTTCTTGCAATCTTACAATTCAGAGTTTGTCTCACAATTGTCTTTTTCTTGCAATTCAGAGTTTATATCTCAATTTTGTTTTTTCCTCGCAATTCTAATTTTTTTTATCTCGCAATTGTCTTTTTTTTTTTCGTAATTCTGAGTTTATATCTTGCAATTCTGTGTTTATATCTCACAATTTTGACTTTTTTTCTCGCAATTAAGAAGAAAGAATTGTGAGATATAACCTCAGAATTCTGAGATATAAACTGGCAATTCGAGACGAAAAGTCAGAATAGTAAAATATAAACTCACATGTTTCCCAAACTCAGCTGTTCACCACTCTAATGTCTGACATGCTCCGTGAGGTGAGCTCCTCCATTGACAGTTTAGCTATGGGTAGAATTCCCTCATACCTGGTGCCCCTGAGCCTAGTACAAACGGTGTTATCCTCTGCTACTGCTCATCCACCTGACTCTCTCCAAGCCCACCTCACCTACTCCCTGGGGGGCTCCATCCTGCTACATGTCAACCCCGAGCAGAGTGAGATGGCATTAATTCTGGATCTACCTATCGTTGAATCTGACAACATTTACAGACTCAAAGACATTGTCAATGTTGGATTTTGGCAAGGGAACACTCACATCAAGATAAACACCCCAGAGGTGGTGGCCTACCACGACAGTAACCCACAGTTATACCTGGCCCCAAACCTGCGCATATGTACCCTGATCAAAGACATTCACTATCTCTGCCCCAGCAAGCCCTTCCTCCGAGACAACACTGAAGGGATCCGCGGGTTAAAACCCATGCAAAGAGAAACACTCTGCCCTTCTGAAGCCAAGCCTCGCGCACAAGTCACAGAAACGCAAGCAGAGATTGTGGGAAATCAGTGGCTCGTCAACACACCTATCCGTGCTGCCACACTGACCTATGACCAGCATGACACTGCCAACCGTGTCAGCCTGGCCAACCAGAGTATGTGGATTCAAGTGCCCAAAGGTGCCATCCTCCACCTCGGGGACCTGGCACTGTACCACCTTCCAAGTGAAGAGTACCAATCCGAGGTAGAAATTCCAGACTTCTTCAAGGATCACAGTCTCACCCTGGAACCTGAATTGGAACTGAGCATTGAGACAGGGGGGTCCCAGATGATTGACATCACCCCAATCGACACAGCCCTCCAAGCACTGTCTCGGCTGCCTGCGCAGACTAACTTTCCCGTTGCCTGATCCTGGACCTCCGCCGACACGGCACTTTGCTTCGCCACAGCAATTGGGTACAGCCTGACCCTCGGCCTTGCCTTTGTCCTGTTTAACAGAGTCAACAGGGTGCAAAGGTCCATGAAGGTCCTTCCTCGAACCTTCAAATGGAACCATCGAAAAAGAGGGACCTAGGCAGAGACAATGCTGAACCTGACCAAGGTTAACACCAAAGCTCAGGATCCAAAGGCTGAGGAAAATTAGAAACCACCTGCCATCCAGCCTTCCTGTTCCACCTGCCATTTAACCATCAGGATCCACCTGCCATCCGGCCTTCATGATCCACCTGCCATCTAACCTTCATGATCCACCTGCCATCTGATAATCAGGATCCACCTGCCACCTGACCATCATGATCCACTGTTGTCTGACGATGACTCCAAGTGAACATCTTCAGCCAAAGGGGGGGATTTTGTAGCGTCTGCTTAGGATCATTGATGGCTGTTTACACTTTATGCCTTAAGAGACCCTTTTAGCCTTTTGACATTTACATATAAATTACAAATCTGGCCTCACCGTTTACATTTATATGGGTGCTAAATTGCCGATGGTTTTTCCCCACTATCAAAAAGATGCTAAGCAGGTCACCTCTATGGTGTACTTATCAAACTTCAAACACATTCCAAAGAGGAGGGAATGACCCCCGTGCCAGGCACCAGACCAGTTGTCTGTCTCCAGAACTTCCAACACACACACACACACACACACACACACACACACCTAAAGACATTTTCTTTATTTAGGCCATAATTAAGCAGTTATAAATGTATCTGCTATATGCATGTGTTGTATGAATATTCCCCTATTATATTAACCTAGTTAAAACCCTTTACTTGTATTAGTTAGACTTTAAATACCTATATTCAAGTGTATGAGTGTATCTCTGCTTTAATATCATCTGGAGATTACTTTCTTGGTATCAAAATGATCTTCTCTTTATTTCTCACACAATGATGTACACTATGTGATCATGAAATGCATCAAACAATTATTACTATGTTTTGAATTAAAACTGCACCAACTTGCAGACTAGCAATAAAAATGCAAATGGGCCATAAACAGAGACAAAGAAGGTTTCTCCCGCTCAAAATGCATGCCTCTGATTGGCCCCTCCACACACAAAATGGGTGCGGCTATGAACTATCAAAAGTTCTGAACTCAGACTAATCGACGCTCAGAAACTCTTCTTCTTGAGACGGACACGCTCCAAAACTCTCCTCTTGAGTTTAGCCTTCTGTAGTTTCACCTTCAAATAACTTTTGTCGATCCACTGTGGACTTTCCTTTCTTCAAGAACCAGAGGAAAAACCTTCAGCTCACTCCTAAAGGATTCATCGTCTATCGCATAAGGATTCTTGTTCAGCAGCAAAAAGCCAATGCAAGTAACCGTTTACAACTATTTAGATGCGTGTTTTACGTTTGAGCCCCTGTTTAAGGTGATTTTTGAATTCTCTGATGATTCTCATTAGGTTGTGGTTAATTGTTGTGAAACACTGCCATTCTTTTGCTCTTTTCTCTCTCTTCCTTGCTTTCCTTCATTCTGTATATATGTGTTTTGCTTAATTTAGTTGTATGTTAGCTATAGTTACATTTATTAAATCTCTTATATTCACAAATTGATTGTCTCTGTGTGCTGCTCACAATTCGAGGTCACTGAATGTTGCTCCTTGCTACATGCTAAACTACTGCTAGTACTGTATAAGTAGGAAGGCTATTGTTCCTTGGCCAGGAAATAATCTTTCCTAGAATTGATAAATAATTATATTGTCTGCTCGGTGGACGGACAGATCAAATAATTGTAATGTCGATTCTGCTACAGTTAATTCTAATATCTAATCTAAATATTTATTATTAATTATAACCAGTTATAATTAATTATAAATATTCCCCTTTCGAGCTAATTTGCTACACACAATTGTGAGAAATAAAGTCAGAATTGTGAGAAATAAAGAAATTGTGAAGGAAACAAAGAAACTGAAATGCGAGATGTAAAAAAAAAAAGAGTCAGAATTGCAAGAAAGAAAGCCTGAATTTTGAGATATAAAAGACAAACATTTCCGATTTGTGGAATAAAAAGTTGCCATTACCTTTTTTATTTTTTATTCCATGTTGATAACGGGATTCTGATTGGTTCTCAATGTTTTTACTGTTCATCAGCTGGAAAAATCCACTTTGAAAGTGATTTCAACAATATCGTTCCTCTTTGCCTTTATCATTAAAGTTGTAGTGACCACCAGTTTGAAATGGCTTGTATTCCAATATTTCTAATATAAATGTGTTTGTAACTTGTTCTGGAGATTAAATTTGAGAGCAGGCTGTTTGTTTACCAGCAGTCATTACAGCGTCTCGTCTCTCTGCTGATATCCTCCGCTCTCCCCGCTGAGGCCTGGAGGAAAAACACTTATCTACGGAGGGAAATGTCAACCTGCGGCTGAGAATATACAGCCTTTAAGGGCCACAAAGCACAGCGTTGACAAGCTAATCAGGAAATGATCAGGTGTGAGTATGATCAGGTGCGGTGGATGGGGCCGCGGGGAAACAGGTTATTACACTGAGGGGTTACTGAATCAACATGTCTGATAACATTTGAATCTGATGCAAAACCAAACAGAAACTGGGTCATGTGTTTTAATGGGTCCTTCCTATTATGCAGTACCTTTTTAAATAAAAAGAAATTGAATGTGTTGTGTTTTAAGATCTTATCAGACTTTTTTAGAATTACAGTATATTCTGGTCAAGTTACACTCTTAAAAATAAAGGTGCATCACAATGCCATAGAACCTTTTTGTCTAAATGTTTCTATTAAGAACCTTTAACATCTGAAGAAACTTTTTGTTTCACAAAAGGTTCTTTGTGGCGAAAGAAGGTTCTTCAGATTATAAAAGGTAAGAAAGAGATGGTTCTTTAAAGAACCTTTGACTGATTGGTTCTTTGTGGAACCAAAAATGGTTCTTAAGGCATCGTTGTGAAGAACCTTTTAAGCACCTTTATTTTTAAGAGTGTATTCAGTTATTTTATGTCATTTAAAACCAGGGTTATTATAGTTTACTAAACTATAACTGGAACTAATATTAAAACATTTTCATTACTTAAAATAAAATAAATGGAAATAATTTTTTTTTTTAATTTCTTCTAGTTTCCAAGGTAACATTTTTCATTTGATTTAGTTTAACTTGATGCAGTAAAATAATAAAAAATAAATACAATGCAATAAAATGAATAAAATGGCAAAAACAAAAGAAAACTCTAAAATATTAACTAAAATTAAAATGACTTTTTTAAAGAAAATAAAATTTTCACATTTAATTATGAAAAAATAAAGATCTTATATTTCATCTAATGTATTTAGACATACGATGAGGACGTGATGTACTGCATGACATGTTAGAGTTTGACTGATACCAATTTCTTTGTTTCAACTCCATTAAATAAAAATTCATGTTAATTTCAGGACACCCTCGGGAACAATTACCCACATTGTAGCAGTCAGAACAGACCCATCTCATTTACATTTTCCTCATTAATACTGATTAATACAGCTTAGATTGGAATTTTTGGTTCAGGTCAGTTTCACTCCACAGATATTTCATTCTTTTATAACTGTATTTAACAACTTACAATTATATACCAGCTTTAAAGAGATCAAAACCCTGTATTTTTGTCTTCTCTTCGTAAATGTCTTAAATTCAGAAGATTTAGAAAATAGTGCTGTATAGAGTCACATTTAATGGAGCTTGACAAATGCAGGTTTTGAAGACATGAGGTAATGAAATAACAGAATAGTCATTTTTGAGTGAATATTCCTTTAACCTGAATTATCATTAAGGTTTAGGGTTAGGGCTATTTTATTTAATTTTACTTTTTATGTATATTTTACTTTACTCTCTTAATAATGACAATAATTATTATTTTTATTTTTATGTAATTGTTATATTTTAATTGTGTGTGTGTGTGTGTGTGTGTGTGTGTGTGTATTAGTGTTATCAAATCAATTAATTGCGATTAATCACATCCAAAATAAAAGTCTGTGCTTACATAATATATGTGTGTGGACTGTGTATATTTATATGTATATATAAATATACACATACATGTATATATTAAAGAAATATGTGTTGTATTTATTTAGATTTATATTTATGTGTAATATAAATCATATATAAATATGACTATGTATATACGTGTCATTATTTTTTAAATATATACATGTATAATATACATATATAAATATACACAGTACACACACATATCGTAAACACAAACATTTATTTTGGATGCAATACCAATTAAATTAAAATAATAATCATTATTTCACTATATTCTGTTATTTACTTATTTACATATTTATTTATTCATGCACATCAGTCAAATGTGATAATTTATTATATACATTATTAGTGGTAAAACTTAATGCATTTTTTTATATTTTACTTTACTTTGTCGATAATAAGTACTTTATATTTAATTGTTATATTTATTTTTTATTTTATATAAATATATTATTTTTTACTTATATTTATTTCAGCCAAATGTTATACTTAATTTATTAATATATATGATAGTATTTAATAGATTTTTAATATTTTACTATATTCTGTTAACATTAATTATTTTATTATTTATTATATTATTATTTTCATTTAATTGTTAGATTTTTTTATTTACATGTGTTATTTTAATTTTACTGTATTATTTTATTATATAAACTTTATTTTGGTACTATTTATTTATTTCCCCTTTCATATCAGCCAATACTGATGATCAGGGGCGTCATGCACTCATTAAATTTGAGGAGGCATGATTTGGGGGGGTTGGGGTCGTCACGTGAAACACAGCAGCCACAACAGCACTTATGTTTTATTTATTTTTTCCTTCATGTCATGAAATATCTTGATTCTCACCTTTATTATGTTAATTGATCTAGTGGGCGATGGTTAAAGTAACCTAATAATGTAGGTTACTTAATAATGTAGGTTACATATAAAAGTGCAGTAACACAAATAAAGATGTGCTTTTACGTTTTATATATAGAATAGTTCAGAATTGAAGTAGTTTATTAGGAGCCGATGTGTATGTTGTTCTTTTTTTACGCTCAAATAAAGCCTCTGGCAGGCTGTAATAGCTGCGCTGATGAATGGCTTGAGATTACTGCCAGCTTGTGATTGTCACTTAATTCCATTAATATTTAATTCCACTTTCAGTGGAGTTAAACCGGGTCATGGATGTGTCAGGAAAAACTGTGCCGAGAGACTCAGCAATGGAAAATCCACAAGCAAACATTTCAATAATTTAACCTGTTGGATTTAACCCGTCTCTTCATTATTTCATCAGACCAGAGAGACTAGAGAGCTAGTTCACTTAAAATTTAAAATTGAGCCAATTACGCGCCACTCCAAAATTGGCTTTCAATGGATACAAAATATTTGAAAGCATTATTTACTAATTATATGTCTTTTTATAGGCTGTTAAAAGCATACTTTTTCCTCTTCACTGTCTTTGACGTCATTACTCAGTTGCTAGTAAATGGTTTGAGATTGTGTGTGTTCCTGTGGTGACATAATTCCTTCAGCTCCAACCGCATTACTGACCAAAAACTTGCTCCAGACCTCCAAAATCTGAATTGTCATGGACAAGTCCTTTAAGCTGAGGAATGAAGCTCTGGTCCGTCAGACTCGGGCACTGAGTGCCTGTGGAGATGTTTTCAGTAATGATCTCAGAATTGGAGTGCTGGACTTTTCTCTGACAAACACTGCCAAGCTTCACGGCCAGGGTGCTTTCTGTACCGGCGTGCTGCCAGCGACAAGAGCTGAACATTACTCACCACAGAGCAGAGCACTCTGGAAAAAAAAATAAATATTGCTACTCTAACGGAGTTGTTTAAAAATATGTGTAATTGATGTTTCTTGTTGGGTTCGGTTTCCGAGAGGACCAAGATCTTCATGTTCTCAGATAATGGCAGGTCATTTGTCTGGCAGAAAATGAACACAGGATATCTAAAAGCCTGGTGTCTTCAAACTCCTGCGATCCAATCAGTGTTGTTATTATTAACTAAAATTATTTTGGTAAAAAAAAAGTTTTTGGTAAGTGAAATAAAGTTGAAAGTTGAAAAAAAAAAACAAAAAAAAAAAACAACAACAACTTGAATGTAAGCCGAAATTGCCTTTGCAACTAATTAAAATAATTTGGAATACTAAAATGACTAAAACTAAATAAAAAAATGAAAATATAGAATGACAAAAACATATACCAAAATGACTGAATATACAGTACATATGAAAATAAAAACTTAAAATATAAATCAATACAATTATTATTTTTTATTGTAATATCAATATAATTATTTATAAATAATGCTAAAATAACACTGGATCCACTTGATCTCAATGCAAAGACCTTAATATACAATAATATCATAATATATTCAGTGCAGTGCTTATATTGTGATATCTCAGATCGTTTGGTGTAGTTCACTATTAAAGCATTTTAAACATGTTTGTTAGGAAAAATGTATCGTAAATGTTGTGTTTATCTACAAAAATCCTGTTAATGGTATACTCTTTGGTTAATGCCACATTCTTGTTAATTTTTTTTTTTTTAATAAATTTAACTAGATAAAAATGGATTTAATACTTTTTTTTTTTTTTTTTTGCTTAAAAACCCATTGTAGATGGCAAGATAATAATACAATATATTATAGTAGACTATATATAATGAATTATGCAAAGCCTGACTATAAAAACTGAACCTGAATGAATTTGTTATTCACACCTGCATTTAAGATTTATGAAATCCTATGTGCATGACATAAGGTGTGATTTTGGTCAATCGCTGTTGCACTTTGATGTATTTCCAAAATTATATTAGTGCTGGCTTTTTACAGCACTGTGACTGCCACAGATTATGAATATGAATAGTTAATGTGCAGAGCAAACATTTGAAACGTATCGGTTCAATGTGGAAATCAATCATCAAACCGACGTAACAGATGAACTTCTTCACAGCACAGGTTTTATTGATGGCTGTTCCTGCCAAGTAATTTGCGAATCACCCAAAGGAGCTGCTGGAAATAGTGAAGCTTTCAAAGACTCTCCCACATGAACTGGTTTACTTTTTCCTCATTTTCATGTTTGATATTCATATGAGAGCATTCAAAATAACTGAATGCATTTTCTTTTTTTAAAAAAGTATACAGAATGCACAAATATACACAACCTTAAAGTGGAACAGTGTGATTAAACAAAATCACTAAAATAGTCATGCATGCATGATTTCATACCAAATCTAAGTGTAAATGTAGGTCTAAGTACCTATTCAAATTCATTGAGAATTCACAGATAATGTTATTAAAGTAATGTTTTACATAATTTATTGTTAAAAGTAAAAATCAAAAATGATATAATAATAACCAGTGACCAATAAACAAAACAAACAACCATAAGGTTTAAAAAAAAAAAAAAAAAAAAAAAAAACTGTGATAACTAAAAAGTATGCATCAGAAATTAGAATGAGTTTTTTGATGATCATGGTTTTTCAGATGAACTTCACAGCCCATGATTTATTGATGGCTGTTCCTGCCAAGTAATTTGTGAATCACCCAAAGGAACCAGAAAGCTTGTTTCCACTACAGGATAATAAAAATTTTAAAAAGCTAATTGTGACTTTTTATCTCAGAATTTATTTCAGAATTTTTTTCAGAAAATTTTGAAAAGAAAAGTTATACTTGTGAGATAAAAACTCAGAATTGCGAGATATAATCTCAGAGTTCAGAGAAAAAAGTAAAAATTGAAAGTGACGTGTGGCCTGCATTGTGCTGTGCATTTAACCCATGCAAGTGCACACACACAGTAGTGAACACACACCCGGAGCAGTGGGCAGCCAATGCTGCGGCGCCCGGGGAGCAGTTGGGGGTTCAGTGCCTTGCTCAAGGGTCTCACCTCAGTCATGGTATGGAGGTGGAGAGAGCACTGGTTATTCACTCCCCCCACCGACAATTCCTGCTGGACTTGAGACTCAAACCCACGACCTTTGGGTTACAAGTCCAACTCCCTATCCATTAGGCCATGACTGCCCCCAAAATTGCGTAATGTAAACTCAGAATTCTGAGTTCTAAATGGAGAAATTAGAGAACCAGTCTGAGTTGGGACAGAAACTAAGAGTTAATTAAAAGAACTAAGAATTAAAAGTTAGAATTGTGCAATATAAAAAATGTCAGAATTGAGAGATATAAATCCAGAATTTAGAGAAAAAAGTCAAAATTGTGAGATATAAATCCAGAATTTGGAGAAAAAAAGTCAGAAATGCGACATATATACTCAGAATTCTGAGGAAAAAAGTTAGAATTGTGCAATATAAACTCAGAATTTAGAGAAAAAAGGCAGAATTGCAACATAGAAACTAATAATTTAGAAAAAAAAGTCAGAATTGTGAGATATAAATGCAAAATTTAGAGAAAAAAGTTGGAATTGCGAGATATATACTCAGAATTTGGAAAAAAAGGCAGAATTGCAAGATATATACTCAGATTTTAGATAAAAACTGTCAGAATTGTGAGATATATACTCAGAATTCTGAGGGATTTTGAGAAAAATCTTGCATTTCTGTGTTCATATCTTGCAATTATCACTCATTTTTTTCTCAGAATTCTGAGAAACAAAGTCCAAATTGTGAGATAAAGTTGCAGTTACTTTTTTTAATTGTCTTATTCTGTGGTGGAAACAGGCTTCCATAACTTTCAGACACTCTCACGTCAACTGCTTTACTTTTTCTTCATTTTCAAGTTTGATATGCATTTAAAATAACTAAATGCGTTTTTCGTTTTTAGAAACAGTGGAACAAGCAGGCCCAAAATGACCAATTTATAACACAAAGTGCACATTGTGCTGCCACAAGGGGCGCTATAGCGGAGGCTATTCCTCTTCTATGGCCACTTTTCCTACCTGGTCTCATGGCATAAACGTACCTGGGGGAACTTTTTAGCGAGACACGAAATACGTACCAATAAGTACATATCACTGCCGTTTCCAAAAGAAATGAACACTAGAGGCAGTAAAACTCTGATGCCTTTTATTCCTTTTCATACAAATTTACAGAGTTTCGATTAATAAAGTGTAATTTTCACACAGTTACTTGAAGAATATCATGTTATGACTTCAAAACAATATTAATATACTGGGAGATTTGAAAACTGATGCTTTTGAACGTTAGCATCACACATATCCAGCTACATATCTATGGGTTTTCATAGATGGTAGTTTTGTTTGGTAGCTCATAGAGTACGGAGACGTACTTGAGAGCTGAGGAGCTCCGGTTCAAATCCTGTGTAACTACGGTTCGACAAAACAGTTCAAATCTGCATATAAGGAATTTCAAATAGCATGGTTGCATCAACAAATGTGTTTTTATATCACTTTGCATTTGTCAACACTATCGGGTAGGTTTAGGGTTGGGTTTGGTGTTAGGCATATTTCCAACACGATAGAGCATTAATTTTTAGCGACGTCCCGGATATTTGAATTCTGAACCGCCGCAATACGTACCTGAAGCAACGTAATAAAAACACAACAATACGTTCCTATATCAACGTAATAAAAATGTGCCAGGGTTTACGTATTGAACCCGTGTTTTAGCGCCACTCAGTGGACATTTCTCTTTGAAACTGCGGCAAAACGTGCAGTAAGATACGTAAAAACGGTCTCGCTAAAAAGTGCCCGTATGTTTATGCCATGAGAGCAGGTTGCACTTTTCTCATTCAGGTCAACTACTCCAGGGCTCAACAGCACTGTACAACTACTTACACTAAATAATACGACAGAACACACAAACATACGCGACCCTATGCGAACTCTGGAGATGTGCATGTGTTCATGAGTTAATTCGCCCGCTCTCCAGCATGTTACTGCAGACTGTCCTCTCGTTAATACATCAGGGTTAACAAACCCTTCTGCCCCATTAATTACACTCCTCTAATATAGCTGGATCGTTTTCATTCTGCGTTTATGATGGAGATACACACAGATGAGTGTGTTATCTTTCCTGTCCCAGTTCTCATTTAGGTAACAAAGCCGAACAGCTGAACAAAGGGTTTCTTATAATATCATTTGATTAGTTTTCCTATCACAGCTTCTTATAATAAAGGACAATATTTATTTTGAAAAGAAAGCCTGATTTAGTAATCTCGGTAACTCAAATCACAAATGACCTATCAGACATGTTTTTCATATCAGCGGAAAATGATATTGCTGTAGACCTTTTAACAACCGCATTAGCTTGAGGTTTTTATTTAATGAGGATCCTTAGATGACATGGGATGAATAACAATTTGCGCAATATCCGTCCTAAATGGCATTCGAGATTGGGATTAGTGCGTCCCGAATCATAATGCACTGAAAATAGCTTTCCAAAGGTCCACAGCACACTATTTCCGGTGGATATTTAATGTAAGCATCCATGCACAATATTATTGTCTAATATTGCCCACAACCCACATAAAAGGAGTTTGTGAAGGTTACCTTTTGACTTTTTGATTTGTATGCACCACTTTTTGAGTAACCTCTTCCCATTTGAATTTTAGTTTAAGATTTGAGCTGCTGCAGGGTCAAAACAGAAAGTGTTTTATCAAATAAATATTTTCCAAATGAATTTTCAGCTGCAAATGAAATTAAGGCCTGTAATTGTGTGCTGAAGCCATGTGAACGTTTTATCTTGTTTAGAGTGCAGCTTGGAGTCATTAAGAGATGATTTGAAGTTATTAAATTGTGTCAGCGCAAACTAACTCTTTTAGAAAAGCACTCTCTGATCAGAAGAAGACCAAAACATTACTGCAGAAATTACAGAGATTAATCACAATATGCCTTTATAGGCACCATATTTAGCATTGTATGAATTAATTTATTTTGAATTAAGATGACATGCACTGTTCCTCACACAAAGCTAACTTGGAATATTTACTTTCATTAGTTCATTTGACATTTTTGTCCAATTCTGATTAGTTTCTATACTGTACAGACTGTTGCCACCCGCCAGTAAATGTTAGGATGAAATATTCTTAAAATAATGCTTATGGAACATTCTTGATACATTTTCTCACAATGTTGAGAGAAAACATGTTTTTGGAACAATGGTCTCAGAACATCCTAATGATTTTTTTGTAAAAAAATTTTGTATGTTCTCAGAATTTGTTCAGAACTATGTTCAATAACAGTCTTCAGTAATAACAATAGAACGTTCCCAATGGAATGTTCCTCTAATGTTTACATAACCAAGAAGAAACGTTCTTAATTCTTAACGTTCAAAAAAGGTTGTTTTGAACATTTAAAAAACATCCAGAAATAAAGTTTTCATAACTGTTTCAAAATGCTAAAATTGAAATGTTCCTCTAACATGCATAATCAAGAAAAAAACTATTATTTAGATATTAAAAATTGGTGTGGTAAACATTGAGAGAATGTTATATTCTCATAACAGTATCATACAATCGAATGTTCCTCTAACCATCATTTAACCAAGAATAAGCTTTCTTGCTTAAAAAGCAGACACATTTGGACATAAAAAAAAAATATATATATATATATATATATATCAGAAACAATATTTTCATAATGGATTCAAAATGATAAAATGGATTGTCCCTCTAATGCTCACAAAACCAAGAAAAAAAGTTCTTTAAATATAAAAATTGGGTGTTTAAACATTGAGAGATCCTTCAAATGTAACCTTCTTCACCTTATCATGTTTTTAGAATGATAAAATGGAATCTATTACATAACCAAGATGAAGCGTTCTTAATACATAACAAACTTGAAGTTTTGAACATTTAAAAACATTAAGAGACACATAATGGTTTCAAAATGACAATGTTCAACCCGATCTCATGAAAGTGCGTATAAATAGTATGTATAAATAGTATGCCAAATAAAAATGAAAACTCGTGGTACTGATACGCAAAAATGGACTTTGGCGTGTATATGCTATGCGATGGGTAGGATTAGGGTTGTGGGGTAGATGCGTATCATATGTACGTGAAAACTGTGTATCATATGCACGCCAACAAATTTGCTATCATATGTACGCGAAAACTGCATTTTATATGCACGCCAAACACGTTCGTATCATATATACGCCAAAGTCTATTTTTGCATATCAATACCACGAGTTTTCATTTTTATTTGGCGTACCATTTATACGCATTTTCATGAGACCAGGCTCCAATATTCCCTGCAATGTTCCTCTAATGTTTGCATAACCAAGAAAAAATGTTCTTTAAATATAAAAAATTTAAAAGTAACATTCGTTTTAGAATGATAACATTGATTGTTATGTGTGTGTGAGATATAACACAGAAGTTTCTTCCTAAGAAAAAGACCCAAATAATCTCTGAGGAGATATGAAAGTGTTAGCGCAAATTCTACCAGGAAGACTTAATGCATGGTCACATCATGTGATTAGATCTAGCCAATTGTCATCCTACACGAGGATTATATAAGCTCTCCACTCACCCTCACCTATGTTCGCAGATAATGACGCGACATTCCCCTCCACCCTCGCCACCACCACCAGGTTGGCCCTGTCCACGGGGGTAGGCTCCGCTCCTGCCTTCGTCTTCGGCAGTACAGGCTGGAATCTTCAACTACAGATTCAAGTCAAGGACGGGGTCTACGCCAAAGAATACCGTTTATATATTTATGTATCAATTTTGTAAAATAAATATTTCGAATTACAATTTCATCTCCTGAGTCTTTCTGGTAGAACTTAATGTCTCAAACAGTGCTTATATTTTTATATACTGTATGTTTTATATATTTTTTAATATAATATTTGTTTATTTATCAGTGTTTCATCGCAGGATCCAGTATCTTCCTGCAACCATTTTTTTCTTAGCCTGGAGTCACAGTAGGTTCTTCGATCTCAGAGCCTCAGGTGAGCATGGCATTGAAGGGTGTTATCCACACTACACAATGTGCTTGAAGAAGCCCACTGTTTAAATACAGGATGTGTTTAGCAGAACTGCTCCAGGTAGCTGTTATTGTGTTAAGACTAAGAACTGTGGGATGTGGACGACTGTTGGGGAAATTAAATTTGCTGGGCTACAGGGGACATTCCATCAATATCGCTCCGCTCTCTGCCGAACACAAACCAAATCAAACTGGTGCCACGCACACGCATACACAGTCGCAGCGAGAGACAGACAGTGAAAACAGCAGACGGGGCACCAGGTCATTCTTTTTTAAGGTCAGACCAGAGAAAATGTGCTTTTATCTGAGGAAAATGTGTCATTGCAAAGTACTGCAGTTATAAAGCTCCCTATTTGAATCCCAGCAGCATGAGATACATCACAGAAACCTGCTCAGTGTGTGTGTGGCTTCCTGAATGCCACAGCAATAAGAGACGCTGTGAAACCTCCTGCATTTCACAGGCTCTCGACGGAAAATCATATTCACACTTTATCAAGGAAACAGTGTCTATTGAATACTTGTTATTAGTTAAGGATACATGGGAAAAAAAAAAAAAAAAAAAACAAATCTCATGAATATCTGAAATGTTTCTTCTATACATCACACATATTAAACAGAGAGCAATGACTTAGATGTTTCTTCTGAGAAAAAGACCCGAAATCTCACGTCTCCTCTGAGGAGATTTTAAAGGGGTAGCTCATGCAAAAAATTGTGTCATCATTTAACTCTCATGGTGTTCCACACCTGCACGACTTTCTGTCTTCTGTTGAACACAAAAGAAGGTATTTTGAAGAATGTTGCTAACCAAACAGTTGCTGGTAGCCATTGACTTCCATATTAATTTTTTTTTACCATACTGTGGAAGTCAATGGCTACCGTCAACTGTTTCAGAAGAAATAAACTCATTCAGGTTTGAAACAACATGAAGGTGAATAAATGATGACAAAATTTTCACTTTTGGGTTAACTGTCCCTTTAATGTCTCAGACTGTGCTCAGATTTGAAACCAAAATGTGCAATTAAAAGAAATGTTTTATATTTTTTAATTATATTCTTACTGTATGTCAGCTAGTATCTCCTTTGTGTCTATTTTTATTTCCCCCAGGATTTTTTTGAAGAAACATCTGAAGTCGAACTACAGCAGAACTTCTGAGCATGAAACATTAACCTCTGAACATTAAAATATGCCTCTAGATAATACAAGAATTTCAATGAACCTGGGAATATTTTGAAGTGAGAAGAAAAAATCCTGTACAGTGTGTCCAAACCACCTGCTTGCAACCATTCAGTAAAATGTTTATGTATTTATCAGAGGAAATTTGAGCAGAGCTCCAAGTAAGACATTGTTTTAATGAAGAAAATATCCTCAGTTTGTGTTTCAGAGAGAATGCAAGAGAAGTCACCGAAAGAGAAAACCTCGCTGGTCGACAGCCGACGAATTTCCTTGTGAGTTTTAGTTAGGCTGAATTTAGTTAGTGTCATTTGGCAGAGGGCAGAAGCAGGCAATGAGAAAAGCAGGTCAGGCGGAAAACAGGCAGGATGTAAATTTGAGTGTCAGGGTGAGAAATGGCGTGTATAGCCGCACGAGCAGAAGATCCGCTCGACAGGAACCGCAGGAACCGGGCCAAACATACACACGACTCCCAAAATAGAACCATCCAGAGCTGCAAATCCGGGCCTGCAGGAGATTCTCACCGTCAGGAGAGCTGGAGATCGACTGCGAAACTCTAATTATGTCTCGCTCTGTCTGTCTCTCTCGTTTCTCATCACAGTTCAGGTTGCATTTCTGTTCTATATCTCAGAAATCTCAGGTAATTAGCAATATTTTCTAAGGTAAGAATCACCATCACAATTCATCATACTAAAAGTATTAACATTCTGTTTGTGCAACATATATTAAAGGGATATTTCACCCAAAAAATTTAATTCTGTCATCAATTACTCACACTTAAGTTGTTAAAAAAATTCTCTATGAGTTGTTTCTTCTGTTGAACACAAGATTTTGAAGAATGTGGGTAACCAAACAGTTGCTGGTAGCCACTGACTTTCATACTAGGAAAAAAAAAAAAATACTATGGAACTTTTTGGTTACCACAATCTTCAAAACATCTGTTGTATTCAACAGCAAAAAGAAAGTCCAACAGACTTGGAACAAATTCAGGGTGAGTAAATGATGACAGAAGTTTCATTTTTGGGTGAACTATCCCTTTAATACCACTCCAAAATGTGCTTTTTATAAATGAGTAGATGCTTTTGGTCCACAATTAATAATACAAAATATAGCTGCAAACAGCGATTATCGGGGTTCAAGTGCTTTAAGACATTTTAGCACATAAGGAAAAATACATTGTATATTATTTAACATGCTTGTAACCACCTAAATAAATGATTAAAAAGAGTATTTTTGGCAATTGCAATGACTAAAGAAATACAGTGTTTTCGAAGCCGTTTTAACTGTTACAGTGCCACCTACGGTCCATAATGTTTTGCGTGCTTGTTTAGAATCATCTGAGGTATGTTCTCACCTAGTTTCGTGTTTTTCGAGTTTTTGTTTAGGATTTATAGGCTTTGGGTATATTTGCCCTGTTTATAAACGACCCCCTTATAGCTACCCAAAGGGTAAAGTTCCTTTTTTATTCATCTATTTATTTATTTTTTTGATAATTATTGACCTAGAGAGGCCAGAGAATTGTGCTGCAGTGCTTGAGTGAAAAACCTAGAACTAGTTTGCATAAGTAGTTTTTTTTTTTTTTTTTTTTTACAAAATTGAGAATATTTAATAAATGATTTGATTGACAGCAGTGGCTCTTGAAGCAAATTTGCTTGGTATGAGGAGATCTATCAAATGATATGAATATTGTGTGAAGCACCATGTGATAACAGAGGTGTAAAACCCGTTAGCACCACCTAGTGGCCGATTTTGTTCAAAATTCTTGTAGAGTTTCATTTCGATCGGCCTTCGTTAACCTTGTCTAATAGGTGCTCAAACTTTATTTTTTGAGATACGCCAAGGTCCTCATAGACCCTCATTGCACTTTGGAAAAAGACACTGTATTCCAATTTTCAAGCCAATCGGAATGCGTAGTTACAGCTGTTTTTATGTTTTTTTTTTCCCCTTCCTATAGCACCACCAAGTGGACAAACGCTTTTTTTTTTTTTTGCACTGTGACCTCAGATTGAGCTCTTATATCTCAAAATATCTCTTTCCTTTCAAAAGTTACAGGTGTTTTAGTAAAAGCGGCTCAGCCCATACAAACGTTTTGGCATCCCATCGGAAAAGTGCAAAAAAAGTGCAAAAGTTTTATTTTTGATAATTATTGATATTCACTCTCATGCGTTGGGTTGGTTCCGATTGGGTGAAAAGCCTAGGACTAGTTGGCAAAAGTAAGTTTTTCAAAAAATCAAAAATGGACACTTGAGCCTATGACTGACGGTTTAGGAGATATGAGCGTTTTCATACGTTTGATCGCTGTAGCGCCACCATCAGGCAGATTGGGGTGCGCCTTGGTGACATTGTAGACGGTGTGAGTACTACCATCCCTCCAAGTTTCAAGTCTCTACAACTTACGGTTTGGTCTGTCCAAAGGGGAGAATGCTGATCCTTGGCCATTCTAACAATTACGGTACTAAAAACCATTTGAAGCACTTTAGCTATGTATATACAGTAGCAATGATCCGGCAACCGTACCGCAACATGCTAAAAGTCACTCAGGATATTATAGCAACTGCACAGTAGGAGTGAATATGCAGACACTGAAGTGGTGAGGTTTGTGTGAGCCAATAATTCGCATATTTCCTTCAGAAAATGTAAAAAATCTAGTTTTCCGGTATTAAGCAATATTTAAAGTCATAATAATTGTTATTGTCTCTCACTGCATGGCTGTGGCGTTCGTCGAGGGGCTGAAATGGTCTGGACTGATGCAGATTGCTGTTTGTAGCTGTAGCCCTGAAAAGCACTTAAAGTGTGTTTTGAAAGAGGGCTGCTCTCTCCCGAGGCCACGTCTCTCTGTGTGAGTCTATGCACTTCAGAGATTTCTGCACTTTTACACCAGGAGTCTCTACAGCCTTCCAGCAAAGCAGGAAAATCGTTCTCCTCACTCTCTCTCTCTGTGTTACCCTGTTTAACCCATGTCTGGGATTTTGTGCACCGCTAACATCTCTATTGGATTTAATCAGTGTCAAAATTTAATGGAGCTATAAATATTGTTTTAATTTTGTCCTAAGATCACTGCGTGTGGTTTGGTTTTTATACATTATGAAAGTCTTATGCTATTCTGGTCCTGCCTTCTATGTGAGGCTATGGGATGTTTTTAATTCATCACCCAGCCCTGGCATAAAAAATGCAAGTCACCTCTCCTCAAAAAAACTGTGGTTTTAAAACTATTTGAGGTATCGTTTTTGTCCATAGCACAACTCAGCTAACAAATTTAGATTATAAAAACGCTGTGGGAATTTTGTTTTAAAATGTTTCTAAAACATTAAAATGGCCAGTTTTCTTGTTGTGATATAATGTTATTTAAAGGTTACAAAAAATGTTTTTGTAACATTTAAACATATCATCACAATAACATGTTACAAAAATGTTTTTTTTTTTTTTTTTACATTTATTTTTGCCCAAAATAGAAAGTTATTTAAACATCGCCTTTTAATATTTTAAGAACATGAATATGTCCAGTTTTTGGGTCAAGATATAATGTTATTTAAAGGTTACAAAAACATTTTTTACAACATTCTACCAACTTTATTTTCACCCAAAATATAACATTATTTGAATGCTTATTTTTAATATTCTTAGAATGTTAAAATGTCGTTTTATTGATGTAATATTATTAAAAGGTTAAATAAATGTTTCTTACAATGTTCTATGAACTCTACTTTCACCCAAAATATATATTTTTTGAACATCTATTTTTCATTTCTAAAAACGTTAAAATGGCCAGTTTTCTTGTTGTGATTATAACGCTATTCAAAGTTTACAAAAACGTTTATTGCAACTTTATACTAACTTTATTTTTATCCCAAATTATAATGTTATTTGAACGTTTATTTGTATATTCTAAAAACATTAAAATGGCCAGTTTTATTGTTGTGATATAATGTTATTTAAAGGTTACGATATAATTCTTATTTAAAACGTTTCTTACAATGTTCTACTAACTTTATTTTCACCCAAAATAAAGCGTTATTTGAACACTGTTAAATAATGTTAATATGCCCAGTTTTCTTGTCAAGATATGATGTTATTTACAGGTTACAAAACATTTCTTACAATGTTCATCAAGTACAAATAACACCATAAGGATGTTTCAAGAATGTTGATCACAGAATGTTTTCTGTCAGTGTTGAGAATGTATAGGGCCTATCAAATATTAATAAAATTATAAAAACATTCCATAAACATTACTTTTGGAATGTTTTGTCATAATATATCATAACTTTTAAAAAATGCTAGTGAAAGTTGTGAGAACGCTCCCTGTCAGCTTGGAAATAATTATTATTATATTAGCAATTTGCATCAGTTAGCTAGCAAGAGCTAGATCAGGAACCCACCTTGTTTCTTTACAGTCTAATTGAACACTTACAGATTTTTACAGAGTTTGATTTTTTACACACTGTCTGTGTGTCAACAGTGTAAAATATGCAGCAGCTAATTAAGAGTCGCTAAACTTGTCTCTTTGCCGCTAGCATTCACACACCATTACAAACACACACAAAACCCTCAGGCACACAGAACTGTCACCAGCGTAAACACACACTAAAACCAAGATGCTCTCCTGAAAACATCACACACACTTGGAGTCATTAGCTTATTTTTGACACTGGACATTTCCTCCTGATAACCCGATGTTCCACAGTGTGAATGTGTTAACATTATTTTATTCTGTCTGATATGCTCACAGAGTCAGATGAAGACACTGCAGCAGCATTTCATTTAGCTTTGCTAGAGTGTGAGACGCCTAGCACTGAAGGCTAAGAGATATGAAATCCAATCAGGAGACATTCAAGACAAGCTAGTCAAACCATAGCTGTGTTTGAAATGGAGTATTAGTGTATTCAGTGGCATACTGACAAAATTCTGAGTTCTGTGGCTTTTATTTATTGTCTGTTAGCTCTGCTAAGCCCTCTGTATGCTAATATACTTATAAAAGTTGGCAAAAGTAGCCTTTAGCAGATATACACATTCGAAATGTACAGTCTTTCTTATCTGTGAAACTGAATAAAATATATAGATGACTCATCCTGCACTACACAGATTTTTGTCCAATCAGATCTCTCTAGAATGAGAATACCCCTCCCACTAAACTGCCTGTAAACGACTAGCCAGTTGCAAATAATGGGTCTTGGTAGGGCTGCATGATTTGGGGGAAAAATCCTAACTGAAATTTCTCTGATTAAAAATAATGAAATTTAAAATATGAAAAAAGAAAAAGAAAGAAAAGTTCAAGGGTTGTTGTGTTTGTTTGTACTCCTGCCAAAAAATGTTGTAATTATATATCAATATGACTATAATAATAAAAATTCTTCTTCTTCTTCTTCTTCTTCTTCTTCTTCATAATTAATGAAATTAATTTTACTGTTGTAAATATTACTATTGTAACATTTCACTTTAAAACAAATTGAGTATTTAATAAAAATAATATAACAATTTTATTTGACAGAAATAATATCCAAGTTTGCTGTGTATTTGCTGTGTTTGTATTCCTGCACAGTTTGGCCACGTTGTACATCAATATGACAACAACAACAACAACAACAACAACAACAACAATAATAATAATAATAATAATAATAATAATAATAAACTATTATTATTGTTATTATTATTATTGCTCAATAAAAATTAAATGTTACTATTTTAAATATTACTATTGTAATATTCCACTGTGAAAAAATCAAGTATTTAAAAAAATATAATAATTTTATTTGACAGTACAACTGTAAAATGACATCAAATATACTAAATATTTATGACCATATTCTACATCTCTAAACCTTCCCAATACCTAAAATTAACTACCTTACTAACTATTAATAAGCAGCAAATTAGGAGTTTATTGAGGCAAAAGTTAATGGTTTGTTAATAGCGAGAATTGCACCTTAAAATAAAGTGTGACATAAAAATTTAATACACTAGCATTGTGAACACATTGCATTGTGGGATATAATACTCCGTGCGGTGCACACTAGTTGTGTGCTGCACATTTTGGTTAATGGATTATTCCATTAGTATACCGCACAGTACAAATGCAAATATAGTATACGAAGTAGAAATAGTATCTTAGTATGCCTTTCACCTAATAAGTATAGACATTGCCTAATGCTAGCATACTTTTTATGTACTATATATATTTTTCTTTTTTAAAAATAATGTTTATCAGTATGCATTGATACATGTTTCGAACAGTAGTATACTTCATTGTTGCCACTGTGTTGCATGTTTAATTCAGCAGTGTGCATAGTTCGGCAGATGTAGTAGGTAATCTGAGTCTCTCATGTATACAGCACAAAAAACAGGATACTGTGTGCAGTTTACATACCGCATACTGCAAAATTAATCTGAGCACTAAATTAGTATGCTATTCTGACCATACCGCATGCATATAGACATTAAGTGCAGATCTGATTAGTTTTGGCTTCTCTAGAAGCTTTTTTGGCAGGATTTATGACAGTATATACTAATGTCAGGACTCTCTCTCTCTCTGTGTGCAGTGTGGGCGTCTCTATCTCCAGCAGGCTGATTTAAACTCTCACACCATCTCAGCAGGGTTTGGATATGCTCTGAGTATCGCACAATGCTCAAACCAAACGTCCCAGAACTGTTCCAGAACACTCGGTTTGAGCTCACATGACACCAGAAATCCTGAGGGTTGGATGTCAATCTGGCTTTCAATCACATGTAAGTGCGGTTTAGTGTTCTGACCGACCCGCGTCATGTGATGTGAACAGGATGAGAGGTTTCAGACACGTGCTGCATGCAGGAGGCACTACAGCTGTGAAGAAACTGACAGTTCCTTTAAGGCAAATCGGTGCACTCAGCAGCCATCTTGGCAAAAGTTGCCAACTTCAGCAGAGGTACGCTGTCAATTTTAAGAAGGTATTGGAAACTCTCCTTTTGAGATTTATTGGTAGCAGATGAATACATTGTCAACAAACATAAAATATGTTACATAATATGTCTACATGTAGGTGGCTGTAGAACAATGCTAAAAAGGTTAAATTAAAGAGATAATGAAAATTACCCCATGATTTACTCACCCTCAAGCCATCCTAGGTATGACTGGTGTATATCTAAGTGTATCTTCTTTCAGATGAATACAATCGGAGTTATATTTTTTAAAAAAAGTCCTGGCTCTTCCAAGCTTTATAATGGCAGTGAATGGGGGGTCAAGATTTTGAAGCCCAAAAAAGTGCATCCATCCATCAAGAAAAGGGGTGCCATGCTAAATCAATTCATGGATCTGCGATTTTCCGAATGCAAAAAATTTCCATATTTAAAACTTTATAAACCGTAAACTCTAGCTTCCGCTAACTGTCGTACTTGAGTTCACGAGAAAGTGGCATTCCAGCAGATGATGTAGGATGTAGGATGTAGGCAAATGTGGTGACTAACGCGGAAGTGCAGAGGAGATGGCAAAACAAAACACCGGTCAGCCAAGAGGAGACTGGTTTTCCTTTGCTGTAAACAAAACTTGGTTCTCACGAGACTAGCATATTTTCACCGGAGCTTACGCTACGCCTACATCTTACATTATCCACTGGAACGCCACTCTCTCGTGAACATGTGGACAACAGTTCGCGGAAGCTAGAAATTATGGTTTATAAAGTTTTAAATATGGTTATTATTCTTATACAAATGCATCGATTCTGCTCAGAAGGTCTTTATTAGAAGAAATTTTAAAGATATTCATTAAATTTCACAGGCCAAGAAAACACTTACTTAGAAGTCCCTTTCAAAGCAAGCAGCTGAAAAGAAATGTGCTTGACAAACCTGAAAATCAAAAAAATCTGCATGGGAAACTTTCCGCCTTCACGTGAAACTCCTGATCTTGTGGGAGTGCGAGGGAACTCGTGGTTTCCTATTGAAATGACTGAAGTTTGTCTGCAAAATTTCGTCAAGCAGCGGTAAATGAGACTGCACCTTAAGACACTAACATACATTATAAAATGCGTAGCCTATACAAGCCTGTCGTAAATTTTACTTTTTAAAATAAACCAGGCTAAAAACAAATGTGCATGTCCAAAAATTTAAACTGCAAGGTGATTGGCTCTTTCAGCTGGAATATGCAAAATCAAACCAAATATTCAGTTTTGTATATTAAGTTCAAAATGTATCAAACTTACGTATTACAATTAGTACACTATTGTAATGTATATATAATGTGAATTTGGTCACACTTTATTTTAAGTTTCAAATCTCACCACTAACTACGACTTTTGCCTCAATAAACTCTTAATTTGCTGCTTATTAATAGTTAGTAAGGTAGTTATCAAGCATAGAGTCGGTTCTGGCAGGTCACCTTAGTCAAGCTCTCATCAGCTGACTCTCAGCTGATCCACGTCTACCTATAGGGATGCGACACCTTCAGTATTATTGCCAGCTTTCGCATTGCTCAATAGCTAATCACCCTTCTCCATCCCCGACTCCTCCTCTTGTCAGTCAGGATTCACCCTTCTGATTCTCCTTTGTATCAGACTGATTTCTAAAATGTTACATTAAAATATTGAACCTTAATGACATCTGGCATACATTTATGTTGGTTCTGTTCTGTTTACCCTGGGGGGTTATTGCTGCTCTCCCTGCTCTTATCCATGCTAGGCTGCATGGATGGGCAAGGAGTTCTTGCCCAGAACAGAACCATACCGCCAATCCAAACTGTATGCTACTAATCAGTCGTCTTTGACGACAGTGGTCCGGTCCAGGGCTTGAAAACTAAAAAAAAAAAAAAGTCAATCGGTTCACTCCGAGCAGAATCGATATTTTAACGTTTCTGTTCCTGCGTTCCTCTGTATTATTACCGTTCCGAAACCGGTTCGAGTAGAAAAAATAACGGTTAATAACGTTATTTTTTCAAATTGTCTTTGCCTATAATAATAATAATAATAATAATAATAATAATAATAATAATAATAAAGTACAGTGTTTTCTTTACACAAAAAGAAAAATAAAGAAAAAAAAACAGGAAGAGATGGTATCTTAACCCGCTGTGCTTAGTCACAGCCAATACAGCATAACCTTTCCTAGATTTGCCTAAATGTAGGCTACTAAACAAAAGAAAAAAGAAAAAAACTATTAATGCTTTAAAGACATTAAAGTATTTTTAAATATATTTAAAAATGTTTGCTGCATTGTTAAAGAAAACGCTACTTGTATAATATTGCGTTTTGAGGGGAAAAAAAACCATAGGCTAAGTCGTGTCGCATTTTATTAGGCTATTACATTCAGAAATGATGTAGGCTAAAATGCCGATAAATCAAAAATGTTTACAAACATTATAAACACAGTTATTAGTTTCTCTCCACAACAAATCCTCTAAACTTAAGGCTATAGCTTATAGGCTATAAAAACGTCAATCCAAAAACAAATTAAAGGTGAAACTGATGCCTACCTCTCTCATTCGGCACGAATCCAAATGTTATATATTATTATTATTATTATTATTATTATTATTATTATTATATAATATTATTTATTATAGGCTTTGTACTTTCATCGACGTAAAACATCATCCTTCACATCGGCTAGGCTATATCAGCACAGTGAGGCGATGGTCACGCTGAACGCAACAGATTGGATAACGGAGCACTGGAACTTTTTATACTTTCCTTTAACTGTATTTTGATAATGAACAGGCTGCAAAGTCGCAAAAATATTGTGTCTTTGTGCGCGTGAGGCGCCAGCGCGATACGGCCATACCAACGCTGGTTGGTTACAGATGCGACATCATTCAAAACTGTCAAGCTTTTGCAAAACAAATAAAACTGTAAAATAAATAAAACTGTAAAACTTTTGTAAAATAAAGAAAAGTACTTTCTGCCATCTGGTTTTGCTTTCTGATAACTTTGGAATGCGTCCCCAATGAACCGTAGGCTGTTCACACCAAGCACAAAAACTATAAAGATAACGATAAAGATATAGTTATTGGTATGAACGGGGCTTAAAGGCCCATTCACACCAAGGACGATAACTATAAAGATAACTATAAAGATAACGATATTAGCGTCCACACCAGCGGCCGATATTGTCTGTTTATTCTCAGCGCATGCACGTCTTCCACTTTAAATTCTCCAGCTCGTGATAGCAGGATGGATTCTGATAGAGCATCTGTTTTTATCGTTCATCAGCTGGAAAAAATCGTTCTGAAAGTGATTCCAACGATATCGTTTCTCTGTGCCTTTATCGTTATAGTTGTGGCGTGAACTCTGCTATTCTTTAATATTGAGAACGATTTTTAGAACTACGTCTTTAGTTATCTTTATAGTTATCATGCTTGGTGTGAACGGGCCTTTACTCAGCATATATTTTTTTTCTTTCGTTTCGTTAATCTGTCAGTGATTTAAGGTAAATACTGTATATTTAGTGTATAGGCATATATATTCGTTTTTATGTAAGCCTATAGTTTTATTCTGTTTTCTCGGTTCACAGAAGCGCTGCAGGTGCGTAAGATCTGTTGAATCCATCAGTCCTCGGATAAACTCTAACGGCGGTGCATTGCGACTTACCTATGACGAGCTCACAGCTGAGCGCGCGGGCATTTCACTCGATGGATGTGTCAGCGTCACATTTGCATAGACTAGCTACTTTAATTCCTGATTGGTTGACAGCAAATTTCAAATATTAAATGGAACGATGAAATAAAGTTATTAACCGATTAATGGCCATTTCAAATTTTCGATTTTCGATTCGGAACTATAGGCCTAACATTTTTTTTTCGTTTCTGTTTCCGGTTCTGTTCCAGTAAAAATTTCCGGTTTTCGTTTTCGTTCCTTGAACCGGTTCAGAGCCCTGGTCCAGACAGAAGTTAAGTTTAGGTATTGGGTTGCAGGGATATAGAATATGGTCATGCAGAATATGTGCTTTATAAGTACTAATAAACAGCCAATAAGTTAATAATGGGCATGCTAATAAGCAACTAGTTAATAGTTAAGTCCCTATACTAAAGTGTTACCGGGAATTGTTTACTTGTTAATTGTTATTGTTATACTTCAGTTGTTCGTCGCCAGTGTTAGAGTATTGTTATGGTAAAAGCCAATTCACAACATGACTTCTACACATTCTTACTAGCACATAACTTGTGCCTCATTTTGTGCAGATGTAAACTATAATATTAACATTTATGCTGTGAATAAATCTGGTTAATCTCATATGCATTTGATGCGCTTGTGTGAGCTCATTTACCCGCTCGCAAAGCGCTTCTGTTTACCGGTGTTCATTCACTATTCAACTTACAGCCGCCATATTGAATGTTTTTCTACAAGCCTCATGATTCAAGTCTGGTCTGCAATAAGTTCCAGTCCGAATAATGCTTCTGTCCTAATAATTTCCTGTCAGACACATTTAACTAATGTTCTCTGCTCTCTGTTTTTCCCTCCTCTCTCTTTCTCTCTCCACGTCTGAGTGCTTTACTCAGTGAGATTCCCTCAGCAGTGTGTTGGGTGTGGTGTGTTCGGTTGAATCTGGGTCATTCTGCATTATCTTTATTGTGACTACGGTGTGAATGAAGGATCATTTTATTCATTTTAATGCATCACAGAAATCCAGTGCATCCAGGCCGCTACATCCATCCTCTAATTGGTTTGATGTCTGTCATCTCGTGGTGATTTCTCTGCCAGACCCATTTCTGCTCTACAAATGGTGGCCAGAACATGTGAGAGTTTATTATACACGCAGCCAGGAATGGCTTCATCACGGACACACGTAAGTCAGCTGACTGCCGCTTTTGGGTGGAGCTCCTGCAGTTTGTCGGGCTCCACCAGGGGGCCCCATCGTGTTTAATATTACCACCCTCATCCACAGCAGAGCACCATTAGAGATTGCTGTTCTTATTAAACTCCACTGCAGTCCTGCCACGGCGCACTCAAAACCTTCAAACACTCTCAGAAGCTCAACAGCTTATTGAAATAAAGATAAAAGAGGAATTTTCAGAGAGGGAATTATGTCTGCAAGACACAAGAGTTTCTTCCGGTCCACCTCCTTTTTCATTAGCAGAGAGCATTTCTCACAAGTCACGAGCCTTTAGCCTTAGATTGCACACCGACGGACTTGTATTTTAGACAAAAAATGTCTCAAAATTCAAGCACCAGTCTTTACAGATTTATTTCTGTAGAAGTATTAGTACACTGGTAAACTTAGAGGTGTCACATTGGCTAGGATGGCCACACATTTATAAACAGTCTTATATAAATAATTCATCGTATCAAATTATTCAATTCGAACTGACTAAAACAGCAATATCAGTTACCACTGAAATTTCCAAGGAAAATACCAATACCAACCAAACACCACAAATGATTTTTTTTCTTGTTTTAATATTGAGTATTTGGTTTAATTTAAGTTTTCATGTAATATCTATCTATCTATCTATCTACACAATCATGACAGCTGTCCAGAAGACAATTATTGACACCCTTCACAAGGAGGGTAAGCCACAAACATTCATTGCCAAAGAAGCTGGCTGTTCACAGAGTGCTGTATCCAAGCATGTTAACAGAAAGTTGAGTGGAAGGAAAAAGTGTGGAAGAAAAAGATGCACAACCAACCGAGAGAACCGCAGCCTTATGAGGATTGTCAAGCAAAATCGATTCAAGAATTTGGGTGAACTTCACAAGGAATGGACTGAGGCTGGGGTCAAGGCATCAAAAGTCACCACACTTGGTGGGTTTGTGTTAAATGTGAGCCAAAACCATCACAATTAAAAGAACCAAAGACTTAAACTACTTCAGTATATGTGCATTGAATTTATTTAATACACGAGTTTCACAATTTGAGTTGAATTACTGAAATAAATTAACTTTTCCACTATGCTATTTACACATTATGGAAAGTTTTTTCTGAAACATTTCAGTTGGACGTTTGAAAGTTACTACTTGTTACAGAATGTTGATCTGTGTTCCCATGATGTTTGCAAAATTATAAAACGTTTGCATAACCAAAAAAAAAAAAAAAAACATTTTTAAAACCTTTCAAAAACTGGACATTTTGAACATTCATAGAATATTCAGAAATAACATTTTCACAACTTAATGGGAACATTGGCACAACGTTCCTAGATCATATTTTTGTTATTTGAGTTGCAAAGTTTTTTCTCTACTTATTTGTCAACAGCTTGTTGTACACGTCAATCAAGACAGCCTCTTCCTGTCCAAGATGACGGTTCGTGGCCAGAAAAAGCTGGACCAGACTTCATATTAGCGTCAAAAATCTAACTATTCGAGACTAAAACATCTCCCAGTGTCTTCTGCCATAAATCGGCACCAACCAGGAAAATTCCCCTGAGTGACAGACCCCCAGTGACCAAAACCCAGAGATCAGAGAATCAACACGTCCCTCTGGGCATCCAGCGGTGCAGACATCCATGTGGTCTCAGCTGAGCAGGTGAGGAGTCTGCAACACAAAGATCCTCCGCGGACGAAAGACCATCTCTGATCTAGAAATGTCCTTGGGCATAAAGCGCTCCTCCTCTCCCTCTGTCTCTTTTTTGATATGACAGTGGAAGTATCACTTCATCTTGTTGATGCCACGGGCCAGTTTATCAAGTGCAGAGACTTCACTCCCCAAAACAAGGTTAAAAACCCCAGCACAGGCCTCGGGTTCCTTTTTAACAGCATCTTCTGTAATCTCTCTCCTCTGTGCGGCCCAAGTGTGTGTGTGTGTGTGTGTGTGTGTGTGTGTGTGTGTGTGTGAGTTTCCTTTATCAAATACATATGTGACAGTCTCCACACTCTGTCTCTATGAAATGGAGGCCTGAAGGGTCGGACTCTTTAATCTGTCTGTTCTCCGACAAGGGTTTTCACTCTTTCTGAGTGTGAATGAGTTGGGTCAGACCTCTCATACAAAACCAGGGTGTGGGGCAGAATGTGGAGAGGTCCATGAGCCGAGACTCAAACTCATGACGCCCGGAGCACAATGGCATTATATGACGGCGTGCTGCCCACAAGAGTATCGGCACCAACAAACCAACAAAACAAGGCAAAAAAAAAAAAAAAAAAACAGACAAGCATAGATAGTTTTATTAAAAAAAATAAAATGCAGCGCTCAAGTTGTCAACTTTTAAAAATGAAATGCTGCAAAAGACGCAAAACACGAGCACAATTATCAAATATGTCCGTCTAACATATGTGTACATAAAACAAATAATTAGTGACTGAATCCTTCATTCAACAGACTTCAAAACACTGATTGATTTGAATGATCAATTGTTCCATTCAAGAACAACGTTACAAAGTGTTGCTTGTTTCTGCTTGCCTTCATTTGGAACTATTTCGGTTGGTGGACCAAAAAGACATACGTAACTGATAATAGTTCCATTTAAGACGTAAGTTATTTAATATTAATTTCTTGCTTACTGAAGCTTTGGTCTGAATGACCGTTTCTTTTTTTTTTTTTTTGAAGATATCAAAAATAATATTTTCCCATATTTTTCCCCATACAAAAACAGCATCGACCATAGGGCTTTAAATTTCCCAAAGAAGAAGAAAAGAATCTAAGTCATTTGAATTGAGAAGATATTTTTCACTGATAATGTTCATCTCTGGATGTGAAAACAAATATACAGTAACATCATGATCTTGGTTACGACGTGCCTACAGAATTATACAATAACAACCAAATAAAAATAGTTACTGATTAATGAGAAACCACACTGTGCCAAATGTAATGTGTGAAAATTGGCTAATTTCCTCTTTCATGATTTTGCTTTAATTGAATTCAGGGATTCCGTTTTCACAGGCATTTTTCCTGTTTGAGTGCATCACCAGAAAAACCATGCTATTGTTGTTGTTTCCCTTGAGGGTCTGGAGTACTACAGAGAACAATTTAGATGCGTAGTCTGAAAACTCACATGCTTGCTCTCTCCTCGTCTTATATTATGTGCTGTTGACTTCACCTACTAGACAGTAATTAGGGTCACCTGTTAATTAGAGTCATCTGCTAATTAGGGTTAAGGGTCATCAGCGGTTAGTTGATCACAGGCTATGAAGGTGTTCCCAGTGATTTTGCTGTACCGGTTTTGTGTATTTTGATCATAGTAATGTAGTATATCATTCTATGTGAAATTGCATTTAGTCATCAGTCTACTTTTGCATAAAGACTGTTCAGAGTAACTCACTGCATCCCTGAAATTAATACGGGTTGACTGATCGTGACATCAGTGCGCATCCAAAATGCATGAGCTCTGACAGTTACCATGCTGAACTGCTCTGTAATGCAACTAAATGAATAACATGCATCATCTGCATAATTATTGCATGGATCTAATGCATTAAACTACAGACAAATCAAAACTGGTTAGTGATAACTGCGAGGCCTTGTTTAAAAATATAGCTATATAATATGTTCTGACATGCTCCTCATATCAGCCTGACAGATTCAATGAATTTCAGAAATGGAGGTATAGTTGATTGTTTTTTGTGTTTTGTGTGCATGACTTGTTCTTTTTTCTTATAAGGCTGAAAATAAAGACTGAAATTATATGTTGCATGGCATTTTTTAAATCTACTATAGCACATTAAGTGAAAAAAATTTAGGGTAAGATTGACAACAGCTACAGTACAATAAATTATCTCAAATCCCTTTGGCAAATCATATTCCTGAATATAATTATGCAAATGCTTTTAATTTGTGTGACTTTCTGAGTTTTATTTAATAGCAGGAGCTTTGGTGACCTTGTGTGATCATTATTATGTCACAATTTATTTTCCTTTAAAAAATATATAGCTGTAAAAGTCCTGCAGAGGACCGGCCATGGCAGTAGACGGGTCAAGGACACGGGTCATTATTTTCGCTGCTGTCTGAGCGTTTACCAGAGCAGTAAAACTAATGAAGGACCCAGGTGTGCGAGGAGAGAATATCTCGCATATCTGACTTTTTTCAGAGTTTATATCTTGCATTTTATATCTATTGCGAGAAAAAAGTCTGTAAAATAAAAAGCTGTCAGTATATTTCTTATTCTGTAACAGAAATTGTCTTCTGTATATGTTCTTCATATGGCAATGTGTAGGTAAAAAAAAAGAAGAACATTATGATTTCTGCCATTAGTAGGTCTACCTTATAAAATAAAGTAAATGAAATGTGTTAACACTTTTTTGTTCATTTAGTATTATAGGATAATTATTGGATTGCATTTATGCTGCTTCTAAAGGACTGTGTTAAAAGTGTAAGAATTGTTTTAAATGTATTTACTATATAAATTCTTTAATTTTAATTCAGTTTTCATTTAATTTAGTTATCTACAATATTTTACCAGGGATTACATCCCATTCATGATCAGACAACGTGAGCAGTAAGAACACCCACTTTGACCAATAAATATAGAGACTGACGACATGCAACGATAAAATCACAATCTGCATGAACGGCCTATAAGGATCCCATTGTGGTAAGGAATATCATATGTCTGATCTGGCAACATCTGAATGCGAGATAAAAATATGTGACTCTCAAAAGCAGGTCATCTGAGTGATATGGCCCTTTCAAGTGACGATTCAGGTCGAGATAACCATCTTTTCCAACGCAGGAGTCGTTTGTTTGTGCAGCGGGTCAGGAAAATATCTCAATTTTCTCTTGCACCAAATCACTTTGAATAAAGTAAAGATATAAGCGCAATTATAATGACAAAGCTCCACCTGAAACAACATACTCTATGTCTTCATCTTAGCTGCGGTCAGCATTATCCATCTTTCAAAGCAGATTTTCTCTCTCATAGCCGCCTGCATAACCACACCTAACGGCAAAGCTGGTAAAAGTCATTTTGTGAGCATAAAAAATCAATATGTTTGGATCAATAGAGTTGAAATGAAGGAACACAGATATTATGAGAGAGAGAGGGAGAGTAAATGTGATTTCAGCACAACTGTACTGTGAGAATCTAGTTCTGTAGCTTTACTCTCCTAACCTCCCTTTATGTGGGTTTAAATCACTACGTGCTAAAAATAAGCCATAATAATGAACACCTGTTATTTACATGATTTCATCTCAGTGTTTTAAAGATGAAGTGATAAATTACTTTCTCCTATTCCAGCTTAATATACAGAAAAAAAAATATGTGTATGTGTATTCTACTAAAAAGTGAAAACACTGGCTCAGTAGCACTGGCAAAACAATGCTAGTTTAGTTTATCCCGACCAGCGGTGCGTTTCACAAAAGCATCGTTAGCCAACTATGGTGGCAAGTTTCATCTTTACTGACATATTTCAACGATTCGGTGTTTCCCAAAATTATGGTTCAAATGAACATTCACAAATTTCACAAAATTAGGTATTTAGGACTACAGCTCTCAACTTGGGGTTAGAAGAAGTTTACATATTTACTTCATTAACAACCATCCTATATTGTTGAGTGCTGGGTAGTAACTGATTACATGTAAACTGGATTACATAATTAGACTCCAAAATTTAAATACTTGTAATTAGATTATATTACATTTTAAAATACCCGTAAGCAGACTACAGTTACTTTTTCATTGGTTACATGATTACATTTTATTCACAAAATAAATTATTTATAATACTTATTTTTCATTAAGCTCACGAACCCCCTGCAGTTCCTTCATATACCCCAGTTTAGGAAACCTTGATGTAATGTAGTGTTTAATGCACTTCATGTTGTTAATAATAATGAATGTATATATATTTTCTTTCTCTTTGTATTTTTATATCAATATGGTGCAAGATTATCCTATTTAAATCAATGTGATGAACATGTTAGTAAAAAGTAATCTAAAATTAATCTGATTACAGTATATTACCTAAAATGCGTAGACCTCAAGATTAGATTATTGTAATGCTTTATTGGGTGGTTGTTCTGCACGCTTAATAAACAAACTCCAGTTGGTCCAAAATGCCACAACTAGAGCCTTACTAGAACCAGGAAGTATGACCACATTAGCCCGGTTCTGTCAACACTGCACTGGCTCCCTATTAAACATCGTATAGATTTTAAAATCTTGTTAATTACTTATAAAGGCCTGAATGGTTTAGCTCCTCAGTACTTGAGTGAGCTCTTATCGCATTATAGTCCGCCATGTCCACTGCGTTCTCAAAACTCTGGCCATTTGATAATACCTAGAATATCAAAATTAACTGCGGGCGGCAGATCCTTTTCCTATTTATAGCCCAAACTCTGGAACAATCTACCTAACACTGTTCGGGAAGCAGACACACTGTCAGTTTAAATCTAGATTAAAGACACATCTCTTTAACCTGGCGTACACATAACACACTAATACACTCCTAATATTCAAATCCATTAAAGGATTGTTAGGCTGCATTAATTAGGTCAACCAGAACCGGGAACACTTCCCATAAAACCTGATGTACTTGTTACATCGTAAGAAGAATGGCATCTACTAATATTAGTCTGTTTCTTTCTTATTCCGAGATCACCATAGCCACCTGATCCAGTCCGTATCCTACTGCCCTGAATGTCAGCGGAGATCAGGACAACTAGATGAGCCCCAGAGACAGATCCTCAGTGAAGACCTTGTCACCTAGATGGCCATCGGGACAAGACCTCGGGAACCAGATGAGTCCTTTAATCTGACTTTGCTGCAGCTGAAATTGAACGGCTGGTTTCGTCTGGCCAGAGGAGAACTGGCCTCCGACTGAGCATGGTTTCGCCCAAGGTTTTTTTTCTCCATTCTGTCATCGATGGAGTTTTGGTTCCTTGCCACTGTCACCTCTGGCTTGCTTAGTTGGGGATACTTAATTTCCAGCGATATCATCGACTTGATTGCACAGATACTATTTAAACTGAACTGAGCTGGACGATGACATCACTGAATTCAATAATGAAATGCCTTTAACTGAAAATTGAGTATTTAATCTTGTCATTTTACATTATTGACACACTATTTCCTATTTTGATATTGGAAAGTTGCTTTGACACAATCTGTATTGTTAAACGCGCTATATAAATAAAGGTAGCTTGACTTGACTTGACTTGTATAGATTGTGTTACTGACTACAATTTTTGTCATGTAATTTGGACTCAGTAACGAATTACAATTTGCAAGTAATCTAACCAGCACTGATTGTTGAACCAACGTGGTTCAAATGATGGAGGTGCAACCATGTTTGGAAAGCTTGCTGGTTGTGGTGAGCTTGCTAGTTTATACAATGATGCATTGTACTATGGTCTATAAGCAGCAAGTTACGTTGTTGTATGGGACCCCAGTTCAAACTAGCAACAGTGATTCAACCAATGATGTGAGTTTGGGGCGGGACTATCTGTTTGACAACCAATGGCAGATGGAGAAACCTTCAAGAAACCAGTTTGAACCAAGAAGTCAAGGCTGACTAGCATGCTGTAACTATACTTTTTGCTTATCCATTGAAGAGTCACTTCTAATCACATCCTGCGCCAGTGAGACCAGCGGCCATTGAGATGAATGGAGATGCTAAAGGCTAACAGCTTGTTCCAGGTATTATAGTCCGACTACATTTAGTGAATACATTTATGCTACAAATAAAATCTCTGTAAAAGCTTAGATGCTGCTTTTATGATGTGTTTGTAGTTGATTTGCATTATATTTTGGGTTGTAAGTACCTACAAAATGTTTCTTTATTTTTAATGAACTTAGATGCCCTTGAGATGACAAACAAATAAAGTGTGTGGGTTTACGTTTAAGGTAATTGTACTGGGACGCTGTCCTGTATGTCAAGTGGAAGTGTGTCATTGAGATTCTCGTCGTAGAGCCAGACTTTATTTCCCACGAGTCGCACCTGCTGCCGCCCCTGGAGCTCACTGTGGGTTCAGTGCTGGTGGAACGCAGAGCGGACGCCGGCTGACATCTGAGCACGCTGAGATCTTTAGTCTGAAAGAACACAAGGTCAGAGATCTGAGCTCTTTATGACGTGCATAGAACATTTTAGCAGTACATCAGACAGCAGACTTCAGACAAACACTGACAGACTTACTAGAACATCATATCATCTCTGTTGAAAAGACCACCTTAGGTGGTCACCACCAGCTTCTGTTGTGGTTTACAGTAACAGGCACAACCAACAAAAAACTGAACAGCTTAAACTAAATTTTGCTGGATAACAGCATTTTTTTATTATTATTATTAAAATTTTATGTATTAACATAACTGTATGTTTGGAAGAATGATCAAAGAATGAGTCTAAATAGAGATGTTGAAAATTGCATCAATAATCACTTGATGAATTTGTCACACTAGAACAGATAGTATATTTAGGTTAATATATTTTGGATTATTTGTGATATATATATATATATATATATATATATATATATATATATATATGTTTGATATTTGATTTGATTTTATCAGTAATGGAAGAATTTATTCAAAATATTATTTAAACTCAAGTGTTTGACAAATGCATGACTTTGTGTGCTTTTATATTGGTTAAATAACGTTAAACAAGGGAAAAATGCCCCTGAAAATCAATAATAAAAAAAAAAAAAATAATAATTTCCAACAATGGCACACAATATGCATATTATTTAGTATATAATTGTAGCCTAACCAGCTTTGATCAATCAGAAGTTCATGCTGGTCTAAACTGTCAGTGGGGTGGAATTCAAATAATTATGGGTCATGTGCCACGCTTTTGAAAATAACAATGTTGGCTTCTGTGACTTGTTATGTGAATGCTTCGTTTTCATTCATCAGCAGACCAGTAATGTTAAATGTTTTTTTTTTCCCCCTTTCAATTTGTGCTCTTTTATGGGTCAGTAAAAGCATATGTGCATTAACGTTAAATGTTCTAGATAGAGAGGGTGGAGGGGAAGGTAAATGTTCAGTGAGGCCTGGATTAATCTTCTTTCTCTGATCCGGCCTCCTGCTGAGGAACCCGTACTTCACCTTTCATCTTTTCATTCTATATTCATTCATGTGCATTTAAGCTTTTGTGTGTGTGTGTGTGTGTGTGTGTATTAATGCACGTTAGAATGAAATGTGGTGGTCTGGATTGGTTTAATATCCAGGTGAGAGTGCTGGACCTGTTGCTGGGGGAAACAAGCTTTTTTTTGTCTTAAAAACATTTATTTCTGAAAGTGTTTTTACCAACATGTGGTCTCTCAGGGAAGATGTTGGCTCTCAGCTTTCATATTTTATTCTATATTAGAGATGAATAAATGGTTGTTTTCCTATTTCTATGAGGAAAAATGCTTTGGTCTATGTTTAGAATCAGAAAGAATGCAGATGAACGTTTGAAATGTTTACCACATGGTTGCTGTATCCTCTAGTGTGACCTTGCCCATGGTGGAGGGGATGGTCTTTTCTTCATGGTTGATGTGATGGGCCAGTAGCTATCAGAGCACTGGAGGACATCAGGGAACGCATGTCTTTCTTTATGCCGCAGCCGTGGTCTGTATCAGCGAGGGGTCACTGTCAGCCGGTAAGGGGTTCTGGCATTTCAAGCCTGACAGAACTTTAGACTGAACTGGTTGATCTATCCATGCTGAAGAAGAAACACATGTGCTTTGTTCATTGGCCTTTACTGCCCAAGCTCATCAGAATCTGGCAGTCCAGTTCAGACTCGTATCAGTTTTCAGGTCACAGTGGAGCGATATTTATTGACAAAACCGTTTTCTCTGCACTTGGTTAGATGAACTTCTCTGTGCTGCACCGTGATGTCAGATTAATGCATCTTTCAATGTCTAACTGTGGTTTTAATGGGTCATGTAACTTTGACCACAAAGGGCATATCTCAGTTTAGTAGATATTTTGTTTGTTCAAAATGATATGTTGTAAATACATCCCATCTCACATCAGTTTGCCGCATATTATCAAAATCTGAATTTAACAAATGAGCTTGTATTTTCTGGTGATCATCATGCAGAATTTTGGACAGGAGCACATCACACTGGTCTTACAGAATGACATCATAGAGTTGCATTATGACATCAGGGTGGCATTATGGCATCACAATGCAATCACAGCACAGCCTAATAACAGACTGATATCCAGAGGCGGATAAAGTACACAACTCCATTACTTGAGTGAAAGTACAGATCCTGCTGGTCAAATATTACTCCATTACAAGTGAAAGTTGTAAAAACAGATTTTTACTTAAGTAAAAGTACAGAAGTACTTGCTTTTAAAAGTACTTAAGTACGAAAAGTAAATTTCCTTTTTTATGTCAATGCACTGTTTATTATTGTTGTATGTAAAACTTGCAATACCTCTGAAACAACTTACAATACATTACACCTACTGAATACACTGACTAGCTTGTAGTTTCTTTGGAATAAAGAGTTTTTAGAATGTTAAAAACCTATGGAGAAAAAATATTTATTTAACACCCCTACCCACCCCCACAAAAGCAGGATGGTAGTGATCTCACACAGCTCTGACAGTGTGTGCACACACATCTATGTGTAGCCATTCATCCACATTTGAACAGAGTGGACAGTGAAATTGCTATGGAAGCCCGTTTCCACCACTGAATAAAAAATAAAACAAGGTAACTGCGACTTTTTATCTCACAATTCTGACTTTTTTTCTCGCAATTGCGAGATATAAACTCGCAATTCTGAGATATAAACTCACAATTGCGACTTTTTATCTTGCAATTCTGACTTTTTTTCTCGCAATTGCGACTTTTTATCTCGCAATTCTTTTTTTTTTTCTCGCAATTGCAAGTTTATATCTCGCAATTCTGACTTTTTTTCTCGCAATTGCGACTTTACATCTCACAACTCTGACTTTCTCGCACCATAGGAAACCACTCTCTGTGGTTTATATATATATATATATATATATATATACACACATCTGTGATTAAATTATCATTGCTATAGACAATAATAATGTAATAATGTTGTATGTATCTATAAGTTGGTCTCGTTCTGGTTGCAGTTCTGGCTGTAAACTAGGTAGTGTAAAATCTAAGAAGCATATTGAGGAAAACGTTTATGAAAGTGTACAAACACAGGAAGCCTATAGCCTATATTCCAGATAAATGCCATCTAATTCAGGGGTGCAAAATTCAGTTCCTTGAGGACCACAGCCCTGCAGAGTCTAGTTCCAACCCTGCTCAAAAACTCTGTTGTTTTTTAAAAAAAATATTCTGATTTATAGCTGAACCGTGTGTATTTGGGTTGATGCAAAACTTTGCAGTATAAAATGAGTTAGGCTACTATTATAGTATTATGGCTAGATGAAATAAAGTATGACGTACAGAGTAGGCCTAGTGATGTTCTGGTTTGGCATCATCAGTAACAACATCTACTCGTAAGTCACTCAGAAAAGTTCTGATGAATGAAGTATTATGCTCTTGAAGAACATTCGAATTCTGCTGTACCAGCACATAAAGGGATTTCTGGAAATAAAGCTGCCGGTGAGCTAGCAATAATAGTGTTATAATAATAAGTTTTTGACTTGACAGCTGTTATTAAAATAACGAGATAGAAGCTGCCTCAAACTGAAATGAAGAATGTTGTGTCTGAAAGCTGTGTGCGCCGTCCCTCCTCCCGCACCCTGCCCGGCGGTAACGGTACTGTCCAACCGCGAGCGCAAAACACAGAAATGGAGAATAATGAGTCATTTTTATGTTTGTGCAAAAATCATATTCGGACTCAACATCTAGTTCATTTTGATAGTGCAAATGGAACAAAGCACTGCAAAGCCTTACACTGAGAGTGGTTTCCTATGGTGCGAGAAAGTCAGAGTTGTGAGATGTAAAGTCGCAATTGCAAGAAAAAAGTCAGAATTGCGAGATATAAACTCGCAATTGCGAGAAAAAAAGTCAGAATTGTGAGATATAAACTCGCAATTGTGAGAAAAAAAGTCAGAATTGCGAGATATAAACTCGCAATTGCGAGAAAAAAGTCAGAATTGTGAGATATAAACTCACAATTGTGAGAAAAAAAGTCAGAATTGTGAGATATAAACTCACAATTGCGAGAAAAAAAGTCGCAATTGCGAGTTTATATCTCGCAATTCTGACTTTTTATCTCACAACTGCGACTTAATATCTCACAGTTCTGAGAAAAAAAGTCCGAATTGCGAGTTTATATCTCGCAACTGCGAGAAAAAAGTCTGAATTGTGAGATAAAAAGTCACAATTACCTTGTTTTATTTTTTATTCAGTGGCAGAAACAGGCTTCCATAAATTGCTGTAAATACAGAGTGATAAGGAAGAAAAAAATCAAACCTGCTTTAAAACCCAGCATCACAACTGTAGCTGTATAACTTTACAACAGCAACACTGCTTTAACAAAAAAGCAAAACAGCAAGACTAATTTGACATCAAAACAAAAATTTCAAAAATTCTGTCTAATCGCTATTTTGATGTCACACACAGAACGGTCTGTGCAGTGCTGCTTCAAGTCCAACACCTGTGTTTTATTAGGAGACGCACAACAGTTCTTCTGTGGCTTTATAGGTAATATTTTCACTAACACAATTTAGCAAAATCAGACAATATTGTGTCTAATATACCACATTATTAACTTCTTATTAAATTGTTGTAATTAAATATCACATTTGCAACTGGTCAGTGTTAAAAAATGCTGGGAATTCACTTCATGTAGCCCTACAAGAGTGACTACTGATAAACTGTCTGAAAAAAAGAAAGTCACGTTTTAGAGAAGAAAAAAAATCACCCACTGACACCCACTGAAGCTGCTACATTGTAACGACTTTCTACTTCGAAGACCTTGATAGAAATGTAGTGGAGTGAAAATATTTGTCTTTCAAATGTAGTGAAGTTAAAGTCATAAGTTTCCAGAAAAAAAAGAATACTCAAGTAAAGTACAGATACTCAAAAAGTGGACATACTGTAAGTACAATACTCAAGTAAATGTACTTAGTTACTGTCCGCCTCTGCTGATATCAGCAATCACATAATGACTTGTGACATCACACAATCAAAATCTCAGTGTGGCATCATGTCACTAAATATCAGAGTACTGCATTTTGACACTACACTGCAATCACATAGTGGCATCATGATATCACACTGAAATTGAGAGTGTGGTATTTTGATATCACAGTGTGTTATGAAATCACATTAGGATCACATCATGATATTACACTGGGATCACAGAATACCATTATATCACATCACACTGAAATCACAGTGACATCATGATATCACACTGGAATCAGAGTACCATCATAATATCACACTGGAAACACAGAGTGGCATCATGATATCACACTGGAATCACAAAGTGACATCATGATATCACACTGGAATCACACTGACATCATGATATCACATTTTAATCACAGTGGCTTCATATCATCACACTGGAATCACAGTGACATCATAATATCACACTGGAATCACAGTGCCATCATAATATCACACTGGAATCACAGTGCCATCATAATATCACACTGGAATCACAGAGTGACATCATGATATCACACTGGAATCACACTGACATCATGATATCACATTTTAATCACAGTGGCTTCATATCATCACACTGGAATCACAGTGACATCATAATATCACACTGGAATCACAGTGCCATCATGATATCACATTTTAATCACAGTGGCTTCATGATATCACACTGGAATCACAGTGACATCATAATATCACACTGGAAACAGAGTGACATCATGATATCACACTGGAATCACACTGACATCATGATATCACATTTTAATCACAGTGGCTTCATATCATCACACTGGAATCACAGTGACATCATAATATCACACTGGAATCACAGTGCCATCATGATATCACATTTTAATCACAGTGGCTTCATGATATCACACTGGAATCACAGTGACATCATAATATCACACTGGAAACAGAGTGACATCATGATATCACACTGGAATCACACTGACATCATGATATCACATTTTAATCACAGTGGCTTCATATCATCACACTGGAATCACAGTGACATCATAATATCACACTGGAATCACAGTGCCATCATGATATCACATTTTAATCACAGTGGCTTCATGATATCACACTGGAATCACAGTGACATCATAATATCACACTGAAATCACACTGACATCATGATATCACATTTTAATCACAGTGGCTTCATGATATCACACTGGAATCACAGTGACATTATAATATCACACTGGAATCACAGTGCCATCATAATATCACACTGGAATCACAGTGCCATCATAATATCACACTGGAATCACAGTACCATCATGATATCACATTTTAATCACAGTGGCTTCATGATATCACACTGGAATCACAGTGACATTATAATATCACACTGGAATCACAGTGCCATCATAATATCACACTGGAATCACAGTACCATCATGATATCACACTGGAATCACAGTGACATCATAATATCACACTGGAATCACAGTACCATCATGATATCACACTGGAATCACAGTACCATCATAATATCACACTGGAATCTCAGTGTGGCATCATGATATCACAGTGGGATTACAAAGTGCCACCATAATATCACATTTACATTTATTAATTTAGCAGTTGCTTACACAGTCATAGTACACAGTGCCAAGTTTAATATTTAAGCTAGATTAGTACATAAGCTAGAGCAGAGGTGAAATACAGAGAAGGAAGAAGATTTTTAAAAAATGAAGTAGAAATCTGAGTTACATCACACTGGACTCACATAGTGGCATCACGATATCAAGCTGAAATCACAGCATAGTAGTATTACACAGCACCACAATAAGCGAGTCCACATGAGTGTGAATCTCGCTTGGTGTGCTGCTGTATGGTTTCCTGTTCTCGCTTGGGTGGTAATTACTGTAGATAACCTCTAAGTCCTATCCGACCTGGAGTCATGCCCTTATCTCCCACTTTTAGCTTTCTGGAGATCACACTCTCTTGCTCCCTCTCAGCATGTGTGTTTGTTTAGCTCCGTCTCACTGCACTAGGGAGACACGACAGGTGCTTCCGAAATGAAGGAACTAGCATTCTTCCATCAGGAGCGCTAATCTGATTTAGCACTGCTAGCCCAGTGCGAGGCATGGCTGTCACAGATGCCTGTGGAGAACATGTATCAGTACACAGAGATGCCAACCTGACACCATCTGCACGTACAGGTGCCATCAACAGCATCTCCGAGGCTTAGCAGAGTGAACCATCACTGGCATCCAGTGATGCAAGAAGCCCCAGGAGTGTGAAAATGGCGGTGGTGCTGAATATCTCCTCAACTTTGATACTGACACCATAGACGGATGAAGATTGACAGAATGCAGTCAGACGTACTGTAGTAAAAGCCTGATGTTGTGTGACTTGTTAAGACTGTGTGTTATTCCGCTTCTGCAATATATGAATCAGTATACTGAGAATTTGGGTGACAACTAGCAACATTAAGATGCACTTAAAGGAACAGTTCACCCAATAATGAAGATTATGTCAATATCTACTGGCTTATTCCATAGGTGACATCAATAGAATAGTAAAGTTGTTTTATAAAATACTAAAAAAAAAAAACATTTTTTATTTGTGCACATGCAAGTATTTAAGTATTTAAATACTTGATGAAGTAGACTTTTTGTACTAGTATACCACGCAACCTTACTAACTCGATCTCCAGTTATGACGAAGGCTTGACTGGGAATATGGAACGCTTTCCTATATTCTGCACCATTCTCCTCCCTCTCCATTACGGAACCTTTCAAATGACTAATACCCTTTCACTCTCTCCAACACGTTTTCGCAAGCCGCCCCTCAATTTACATAACATGAATAGAGATGAACCTCCGCCGGTGCCGCTCTGGCCGAGCTGTTTTTTAGTTAGATGATCCGTTTATTAGTTTATTGGTCTATTTATCTCTCCTGCTCTCCAAAATCACTTCAGCTTGTGTTTACCTCACAGACGAGCTCTGGTCTTTAACAAGAAATTTGGGATTCCTGCTTCTTACTTCATCAAAAACAGCCCACAGAATAAATATATTCATAAATATCAGGCGTGAGGTGGTTCTGATGGGAGAAGAGGCGCAGCATTATGTCTGAATTGTTCACAGATTGTCTTTTTTTAGGAGAGGAGAACTTGTGTTAACAGCTGTTAGCACAAGTCTCACGTGTGGAGAAAGAACAGATGAGCGTTAAAGGAAATGGACCGCTGTCACCTGGATGTAATAGTTAAAATGATTAGGAAGTTAAAATTATGAAGCAATAAAAAATAAATAAATAAATAAATATAAAAAAAATATATAAAACAAAGTAGATAATTTTACAGTTTGATATTTTATTTTTCATTTGTGTTGGTTATTAATTTAAAGATGGTCAACTATTGACCAAAGTGCAGCATTGCCCCCACAAGTTCTCTAGCGGTCGATTTACCACTAAATTATTCACAACTTTGATTTTAAAAATAAAAGATGAACTGTACACTATGTTCTGCACCATAATTCATAAAAAAAATCTGAATTTGCATAATATTGTGAAAACATTCATGAGGTTTTGGTGCGACATGATTTTCCCCACGGTAATTGTAACTTTATATTTATGTAAAAATGCCTAGATTAATTATTCATGACTCTACAATCATATAAATATGGATACTATTCACTGACTCAATTTGTTCATGAAAACAATGGAAGAACCAAATAACAGAGTTAAAAAAGGAAGGGAGCTGACTGTGAAGTTACTCACAGAACCAGCACCTCAAAAATATTCTCTTCCCTGTTCTCTCAGCGGGTGTTTAAAACTTCTTCTAAATCTCACAACACTGTGAAGTTATTGGGTTGTTAACTGATGAACTGCTTGCAATATGAATGATTGTATAGACTGTATAACTACTGGAAATCAAACACATTTTGAAAACTTATTATATATTTAACAAAATGTATGAATTGCCAGTTTTCTTCACTTCTACTGTACCTTCAATGCACTCAGGATTTTCTTGTGAAGTTCAGGGTCACTGATGGCATAGCTTGATTTTCCCACAAACACTTATAGTTAATTAAACCTTACAACCAGATCTTGTAGAGTAAATACAACAAAACTCCATCGTAGCCTACTTAGGTAAGTTTAAAAAAACGTTGCCATTTTGACCACTCATGAACCTAAAATATACATTACAGTGAAGCTTTTGGATTCATTTAAATTCAGACGTAAGCGAAAAATTACTCGTTGTTCATTTAGTTGCAAACTGTATGGCTCTGAATGATTCACTGACCAAGTGAACCCGATTTAAACAGCTATTGACGAGAGATTTTGAGGAATCTTCCATAAATCTTTCTGCCTGACTCACTGGTTCATAATAGTCATTTGCTCGCGAATCAGACATCTTGACTCACTGTGTGTAGGAAACACTTGTGTGCGCTCTAAAGCCAGAGAGACACTGCATGATTTTCGGCTGTCCCAGATGAAAATTTGGCATCGTGAAAACAATCGTGGCTAATTCTGTGATCTGTCGTATAGTGAGAGAGGTTCAAAGACAGCCGTTGTCATGGTCTTGCAACCAAAGATAGCCTACGATAATTTTCTGGCCGTGTCAGAAATTCAGCATGATCATCGCATAGTTTGCTGCTACGACCCACGTTTACTCACCAGCAAATAAAAATGCGACATGAAATCAGCGTAATATGGCGCTAAAACATGAAACTGCTTATCTCAAGCACTTATACCTTCCTCTTTCGCCGCTTCCACTTTTATCAGCACACATAAAACACACAACTGCTAAAGTGTGATTTGTCATGCTCTTTTTGTTTACCACTAGCGCATACTGATGACGTTTTATTCTTCTATAGTAACGTGTGTCTTAGCGTACAAGTCAATAGGTGTCATCATCCTACAGTCTACATGCATGTTGTACCCAAGTTTATTAGATCCATATCGCACAGTGTAGTTTGCAGTGATCTTATAGGATTGCTAAAATCGTGCAGTGCTCTTATAGGACTGCAAAATTGTACAACTTTTGAAACCGAATACCGACAAACACGGTGACATAGTGACTTTTTCCCAGCTGTAGAGTTTATTGATGCACGTTTTTATTGCAGTGTCGAGCCAACATACCACAAAACTCTGCCATGTAATGAAATATGTTATATCAAATTAGAAAATAATCCAAAAAAGCATTTTCTAGTGATCTCAGACCCTGCTGTACCTCTGAGCTGATATTAAATACAATGGTTATGAACATACAACTCCATTTTTAGTCACAGAAGCCTACACATGAAACTTCCTATATTAACTTTAGCGCCAGAAACTGGATTAACCCTCTATCAGATATCTGCAAAGAAGACATCAATAGCAAAAACTAACACATTTATCTGTTTAGCCAAAAAAAAATTTCTAGTAATATTACTAAATAAAATATTGTCTATTGTGTGCTAGTTGCCTGTGGGTGCTCCCATTCAGTGTTGAATGTCATTAGCTGCACACATAGCAGACTACTAGTAGAAGTAGCACAATTTAGGCTTACTTGAGGCTTGAGAGGCATTATGAGATAGCAAATTGTCCAGTTTGCACACTTAAAAGTCTCAGAGGATGCAGTAGGTTGTTTGCTTCGCCTTACACATTTTAATCTTTTTGTACTAGGGAAGTATGTATACTCAGACACAAATAATCCTAAAATGTAGTTTATTGCAAGTTTAAGTAAAAAAAAAAAAAAAAAAAAAAATCTTATGTTTTCAGACTTTTAGATCCCATTGTATAAGACAGAGAGATTCTGAGGTTGATTTTTAAGTTTGTGCTCTATAAACAAGAGATCACAGACATCTTCATCTCCCGTCATACTCGCTCCTCACACTCTCATATGACTGTGTCATATCAATTTTTCATAAAGAATAACTTGTCAAATCTCTTTTGGAAAGATTAAAAGACTCAGAAAGGAGTCAAAAGAAAGCTGAGGAACAGATTTGGGCTATAAATATATACTATTAACACTCAGATCTGTCATTGTTGCTGTACGTTTTGTGTTGGTGGCAGTATTAGCATTATAAAGACAGACTGATTCCTTGGAGCTGTGAGGTGTAAAAACATTTTCTCTGCTTATTGGACAAAATCGTCTTCGTTATATCGTCACTGCCTGTATAATATCACATTGTGGCACCTCTAAATGTTTTGCAGCCTTTCACACATACGCATGCTAGATCTTCTCACAAACGCAGACACGTGTGAAACTCCACACAGCAGATTTCGACTTTTCGCCTCACATGACACTCACATTAGCATTACAGGTTCAGATTATCTGTCTCTTGTGGCTCCTGCTGCCAGAAACATGATTTTGGTTTGCTTTGCTTTAGTATATGCTTAAGATAGTGTGTGCTGGATATTGTCACTATATTCTTTGTCTCTCCTCAAACTGTAATTCCACCATATTGGCTAGAAACAGTAAATAAATCTCCTCAGTCTTGACATTCAATGCACACACCTCATAATCCGCTCATGAAATTCAAGTATGTTTCTGCTGTTGATCTTTGATAGCACAGACGTGTAGATGCTGGAAGATATCGATCGCATCCTCCTCTCATGATTTGGTGGCTTTGGAGGCTGTCAGACTATTGCTTAGCAACCGCTCGGCTAAATGTGGCGCATGGCTTGTTCTGTTGTTAGCAGAGAGGGTTTATATCAAACCAGAACAACCTAGAGGGAAAAACCCAAAATTGTGATTGTGTCTGGATAGCAGATAAATAATTTAAAGGGACAGTTCACCCAAAATTTAAAATTCTGTCATTGTTTACTCACCCACGTCATTCCAAACCCAAGGTTATGCTGGTTGCTCATTTCCATACATTTATGGCGAATATGGACTGAAGCTGTCAAGATTAAAAAATGACATAAAAGTCATAGATCTTAGTGGATGGTAGACACCATATTGAATTTAAAGATGGTGAAAATGAAGCTGCGAGGAATAGATTTACAGGCTTTACAATGGTATGTACTGTATAAAGGCACTAGATTGCATAATTTCTCAAAACTCACAACTTTTAAAAGTTTTATTGAGTTTTGTCTACTTTTTGGAAAGATGTTTCGTCAGCTGAACAACTGGCATGTTGTTAAACAACAGTACAATCCATCAAACTCACTGCACTCACTGTTTAAAAATGGTTTTCTTCTTATTTGACGGAAAGATCCTTTTCAGTGCAGTTTGGGAAATTTTCTTCGTTTTCTTTTTCTGTTGATTGTGGAGTTCCTCAGGGCTCCGTTTTGGGGCCTATTCGGTTTTCTTTATTTTTACTGCCCCTAGGTCTTGTTTTTTAAAAAAACATAGTATGTCGTATCATCTTTATGCCAATGATATTTGGATTTACTTGCCTATTAGACCTGGAGGACCAACTTCTCATTCATCCTTGTTTTGTATGTCTTGAGGAGGTGAAGTGTTGGTTAGAGCAAAATCGTCTCCAGCTAAATGCAACTAAATCTGAAGTTGTCATTTTTGGGCCAAATCTGGTTGACAGTTACATAAAATATGTTTTAGGTCCATGGTCAACAAATGTGCAGTCCCAGATAAGGAATCTGGGTGTAATCTTTGACTCAGCTATAACATTTGATCATCAGAATAAATGCAGTAAAAAGTTGCTTCTTTTCAGTTGAGGGCTATTGCAAAAAATGAAATCTTTTTTTTTTTTTTTTGTCTGTTGTTGATCTTAAGATAGTGATTTACACATTTATCTCCCCCTGCTTGGATTATTTAAGTGCACTTTATTTGAGCCATTAAACCCATATCACATTTGTGACCAAATCATTCAGACTGGTTTTGAATCAGTTGATTTATTAAAAAAGATCCAAGACAATGCAATCTATATGGACCTTTGTGATAGTTTTATGCGTTTTTTTTTTTTTTTTTTTTTTGCCATTTTAAAGCTTGAAATGTTTATTATATTAAAAAGTGGCTGAAAATACGTCATGAGCGACATAAAATTGAGTAAACAATGACAGATGTTTCATTTTTTTGGGTGAACTATTCCTTTAATGCCTTTTCAAACCTTTAATTTTGTGCTAAACTTTGACAGCCTCCATCTTGGATTGTTTGACACTGAATTTTGGCATCCTGAGAACAACAAAGATGATTCTCCCTGAAAGAGACACACACAGTCAAGAATCCACCTCATATCTGTGTCGAAATCAGATTAATGAATAAATGAACGACAGCCCAAAGAGGAAAAATGGAGGATCATGGGATATGTGGGTCATCGTGCACTGATTTCCCCAGATTCACTGACAGAACTGTGAAGTGCTTTGAAGACAGATGTCACATTAAAGGAGGTTAGGGTGAATGGAGCTTCAGTAACATGCCATAAACCCTGAGTTCAGCATCACTGAGAATCCCAAATGCTTCTTGAATTCTCTCTCTCTGTCTGTGTTGAACACAACACCAGCAGCCGTGTACAGAAAACACTAATCCAATTATTCCCTGGGGAAAGTTTGATATTAATTAAAAATGTTTAATTACTGTCTCTCTACCTCATGGGGCTGCAGTATGTGCACACTATTATTGGTGACTGTAATAATATATTTTTAACTAGAATATACACTGTGTGCAGAGGTGATTCTTTTTTTGAGGAACTGAATGTTGACATCTTATTCTGACTCATATATCATTTTTTTAAATTATATATTATTATATAATTATATATTTTTAAGTATTGTATTATTTCATATAATATTTCATAGTGGTCTATCTATCTATCTATCTATCTATCTATCTATCTATCTATCTATCTATCTATCTATAGTGGTGTGAAAAAGTTTTTTGCCCCCGTCATGTTTCTATTTTTATTTTTTATTTTTATTTTTTTATTATTTGTCACACTTGAATAATTCAGATCATCAAACAAATTTTAATATTTCACAAAGATAACCCGAGTAAATACAAAACGCAGTGTTGAAATAATGATTTCATTTATTAAGGGAAAAAAGCTGTCCAAACCTGCCTGGCCCTATGTGAAAAAGTAATTACCCCCTAAATCTAATAACTGGTTTTGCCACCCTTTGCAGCAACAACCGCAATCAAGTGTTTGCGATAACTGGCAATGAGTCTTTCACATCGCTGTGGAGGAATTTTGACCCACTCTTCTTTGCAGAATTGTTTTAATTCAGCCATATTGGAGGGTTTTCAAGCATGAAAGGACTGTTTAAGTTCATGCCACAACATCTCAATTGGATTTAAGTCCGGACTTTGACTTGGCCACTCCAAAACCTTAATTTTGTTTTTCTTGAGCCATTCAGAGGTGGACTTGCTGGTGTGTTTGGGATCATTGTTCTGCTGCATAACCCAAGCGCGCTTGAGCTTGAGGTCACAAACTGATGGCTGGACATTCTCCTTAAGGATTTTCTGATAGAGTGCAGAATTCATGGTTCCATCAATTATGGCAAGTCGTCCAGGTCCTGAAGCTGCAAAGCAGCCCCAGACCATCACACTACCACCACCATGTTTGACTGTTGGTATGATGTTCTTTTTATGAAATGCTGTGTTGGTTTTATGCCAAATGCAACGGGACACGCACCTTCCAAAAAGTTCAACTTTTGTCTCATCAGTCCACAGAATATTTGCCCAAAAGTCTTAGGGATTATCAAGATATTTTTTGGCAAATGTGAGACGAGCCTTTGTGTTCTTTTTGGTCAGCAGTGGCTATTGCCTTGGAACTCTCCCATGGATGCCGTTTTTGCGCAGTCTCTTTCTTATTGTTGAATCATGAACACTGACCTTAATTGAGGCAAGTGAGGCCTGCTGTTCTGTAGATGTTGTTCTGGGTTCTTTTATGACCTCCTGGATGAGTTGTCGTTGCGCTCTTGGAGTAATTTTGATAGACTCCTGGGAAGGTTCACCACTGTTACAAGTTTTCTCCACTTGTGGATAATGTTTTTTGTTAAATGTGAGCCAAAATCATCACAATTAAAAGAACCAAAGACTTAAACTACTTTAGTCTGTGTGCATTGAATTTATTTAATGCACGAGTTTCACAATTTGAGTTGAATTACTGAAATAAATGAACTTTTCCACGACATTCTAATTTATTGAGATGCACCTGTATATACAGGGGTACACATACGTTTTTCAGCCTGGTTCTCATAAGAGAACCTGGAGATTTGGTTTGGTCCTCACACTGCACATAGTGTGACCCATTAAATATAACTATAAAAAATACATTAATAATAGTGATTATATTATTGCACTTTATTTATTTATTTTTTTAAATGAAATAACAAACTAAATAATAATGTGTGATAATCAGTGTTGAGTAAGTTACTTTCAAAAAGTAATTAATTACAGTTACTAATTACATCATCAATACTGTATTTAAATTACTTTACTAATTACTCTGTCTGAAAATAATAGGCATATTCTATTCTGTCTGAATAGAATAGTCATATTCGTTTTCTATTTGAATTCGTTCATTTAAAAGTAAGCTTTAGGATACAGGAAAGACTGTACATCGCTTTCATACGGATTACATAATCAAGAATATTCATTTTCGATTTGAATTTGTTCATTTAAAAGTAGACACTTCAAGCTTTCATATATGGGAAAGACTGTACCTTGCTTTAGTTTCATACGGATTACATAATCAGATAATATTTGAATTCGTTCATTTAAAAGTAGACACTTCAAGCTTTCTATAGACATATTTCTCATGTCTCTGTGTCAAATATTCGCTGAGTTTGTGATGCGTAGAAAGTTGCTCAAGGAGACCTAGACGGCAGAAAGCGCACCCTGTTTGTTTTATTTTAGAAAAGCACAATGCTTTGTTGTTATTGTTAGTGTATACAAATAAAAGTAGAACCTTTTTAGATTCGATTGATTTAGTCTTATCTGTATCTGAGTATTTAAGGTTTCTCTGTGAATCAGGAAAAACTGAAAGTGAACGCGCCGGCGCTCAGAGGTTTAAAGACTCTGCATTCAATTTTATCTTTAAACTGTAAATTTAGATTTCAAATTCAATATTGATTTTAGAACTGTTGAAATTATTTACAGTATGTAACGCAAGTACTTTATAAGTAACTGTAATTAAATTACCTAAAAATGAACAGTAATCCCTTACTTTACTTTTTCAGTGGATAAGTAATTTAATTATAGTAACGCGTTACACCCAACACTGGTGATAATACTATTTAAAATTAAAAGGGAGTATTAAATACAAATACAATTATTTTATAGCAAACCTAAAAATAAAATGCTAATATTTTCTGTTACTTTTTTTTTATATGAATTTTCATCATTTTCAAACTTAAAATCAGCAGGCTTTTTTTTGATGGGTTGCCGGCAAGTAAGTATACACACTTCCAGGTTTAGCGCTGCTTAGAGAGGAATGAATGTCACAGTTTTGCATTGTGCTTTGAAAACGGCATCGGATAGCCTAGATTTATGATTTCATTTTGAATAGAAGTCTTATATAGTACAGTTTGTCGATCTAAAATGGTAATTGTGCATTAACAGCTGTCAACCATGTCGGTATGCAAGCGCGCTGTCAGAAGTTATTTACACTGTGCAATTTCTATTTTGGTCACGCATGCGGACCTGCGTACCACTTATGCGCACCCCTATATATATATATATATATATACATATTCTGTAATTGATATATTGAATAAATACACTTAAAAAAGTAAATTCAATTAATTTAATTAAAATTGTATTAATTATTAAAATACTTATATAGTTACATAATCATTGATTTCATATGAATATAATATTAATATATTATTCCTGATATTACAATATCTACAAATATAATTAAATATATAAAATATTTATGAATATAATGCTTATATACAGTAATATATACTGTAAAATACACACTGCTCAATAGTTATAATTTTTGAATAAAATAATAAAATTAAATTAATAATTAACATGATTAGAAATATTGATTAATTATTAAAATACTTCAATTAAATAATTATATAAACATTGGTTTCATATGAATGTAATATTGATATATTATTATTGATATTATAAATTACTAATGTTATGAATATCTCTTTTAAATACATAATTTATGAATATAATACTGATATTATTATTATTATTGTAATTTATTATTAATAATGTGAAAAATCTAAATATATTTTAAATATATAAAAATATTTTAATATTATATTCAAATATATAATAAGTTGTCTTGTTGCTTTTGTGCAGATTATTATATTAATAATTAATAATTGTAACAATTTATTGCACATCGGTGTCTTTTATCATACTGTTGTTGTGGCTGTTTTATAAAAGACACTAGATCCTATGAATTACTGTAATTTTACCAGATGAAATAACATTTTTACTTTGTGTCATGCCTGGAAACACTCTTTAGAAGGATACTTTAACCAAAAATGAATAATCAGTCATCATTACTCACCCCATATCCTTCCAAACTGGTTCTTTCTTCTATCAAACACAAAAGGTCAAAAGGTCAGTATCCATCAACACACAATGACGTCCTGTGTTTAACTGAAATAAGATACTGTGTCAGTTCAGGGATTGTTTTTCTTTTGCTTCCATCATGTTCCCACATCCTTTCCTCCTGTAACTCTGCACAAAAACAAATGCAACACATTCGCAAACACATATTTTTATTGTTTGCAGAGTGACTTTCTTCCTATTAGTTCTGCATAGCTTGATTTGTTCTTGCTTGTTCTCAGCTGATGGTGAAACTGAAAGCTTCGTAATTAATTATGATGCTTAATAATTGATCATGAAGCATTGTAATTCATCTAACAGATCACAACATGAGTGTGCTGCTTTCACAGTCAGCTGTATGTGAAGAATGATCAGAACCTGTTTGGGCCCCAAAGGACTCCATAACAGATTTCAAAGAATCTGTTACCATGGAACTGCACTCACGCTGATGTTCCTTATTCACAAGCCCAAGAGACAAATGTCAGCCATGGAGCACAGAGAGGATGCATTTTGCTAAAAGTAACCATCACCACCTGTCGCCTAAGTGTGTATATGTGTGTTTGTGTGCGTATGTGTTATGAAATGTATAAAAGCCAAATCGCACACAGTAGATGCAATATTGACCACTTTGGTGCAGAATTGTTCTAGTTACATTAACTGAAATATATATATATATATTTCATTTATTCATACATTTATACACTGTATATGTGTGTGTGTGCAAGTATTTTATTATTTTTTTTTATATTTATTTTAACTAGGTATTTCACCTAGTTGCCAAGACAACATTTCCATTTAGTTTAACTTGTACTAAAATAACTAAAACTACAACTAAAATAAAATAAAAATGATTACACTATAAGACATATTAAAAAAAAGTATTAAAATGACAGAAACAGAACAAAATTAACAAAAGACTTTAACTAAAATTAAAACAATAAGAGAAAATATAAAGATAAAAACGAATCCACAATATTAATACAAATTCTAATAATATCACAATTCTAC